>CM062808.1:443403616-443693432 GCA_031772625.1 Pinus tabuliformis | reverse complement strand
TATAAAAAATTGACATTGTAGAAAATGGTTTCTCTTCTATCACTTTCTCACACCTACACACAATTAGTACTACAATTTCATTAAATTACATTTGAAATTTTCAAGTTATTTCATAAATTTTATTGAAGTAATGGTTGATTTTCCTTGAAATTCTCATATTTGTACTTAATTTAATGACATTATTTTCGTTTCATTATTATTGCTTTTGAATATTTCAACTCGTTTCAAAAAGAATTATAATAATAGTTTTTTAGCTTTTTATAATTTTCGCACATCTCTACCCAAATTTATGATGACATAAAAAATATTACTACTAATCCGACCATATATATAAAATGGTGGTACACATTGATAGTCATCAAAACACTTACATCATGATATCTTAAATTTCAAAAGTTAAAAAAATTCATTAACAATAATTAAATTATAACTTTATTTAAAATTATTACCATTAATTATAAAAATGATTGATATATGAATTAAACAAATATACATTTAAAAAATAGATAACAAAATCCTTAACTATGGATATTGTCCCCCACTGTAACATGGAGATTCTCAACTTGTATATTGAGTTTTTTGCAATACCATGGGCCAATACCATGGCTCACTAATACCACATTGCCCAAAAAGCCATAGCTGAGATTGATATGAAACATGTTAATATGCCTTTTTTTTATTAATCATTTTAATTAAAAGAGTAAATAAAATACAACTACTTAATTTGTTACCCACTTAGAGAATCTATATCAAGATTCTCCCACTCTGTCACGACATCTCTGGTGACTTCTCACTCACCACCGTCCCAAGATGAGAGAAAGTCAATACATCCACTTCACTTACCTTTCTATTTCATCTTCTGGATGGTGACTTCCACGTCCATGGTGCAAGACTACTGCAATTTCAGTTTCTATCACTGCAAGACAACTAGGAGCTTTCAACTTTATATCTCTCTCTCGCTCCAAAAACTATGGCCCCTATAAAGATGATATAAAGTAAATGAAAAGATGTTATAAAGTTGATATTATATGATTAAAAATGTTTTACTGTCCGACACTCATTTATCTTTCCCTAATTTTTCCGACTTACCAAAAGACCAGAAGTGTACGCACATTTATCTCTCTATTATAGTCCTTTCTAATTTATTTCCGATTTACTCACGGCATCTTGGATCATTTCAATCAAATTTGTTAAATATCAATTTGTTACCCACTCACAACATTTGTCTCAAAATGCTCCCTTTTATTTTTACCACTCGGTCACGGCATCTCTGCTGAATTTTCACTCACCACCGCCCCAAGATGACCAGGAGTCAAAATCACGGCTCCAGGACGAGCGACAGTGAATAGGGAAAATCCATTGGATTCCCGGCGGAGGAATTGTCCGAGCCACAGTGAATAGGGAAAAATTCATTGGATTCGAGGCGGAGGAATTGTCCGGACGGTCAAAAGTGATTTGAATCTAGGCAAAAGAAAATCGTAAAATCTTGTAGAGGCCGTGTTTGAATCATGTTTTTGATGGTGGAAATGGATTCGGCACTATTAAAAGCTTTCGAGGCACCTAAAATCTTGAAGTTTGACAATTATAACTTGGATTTACAAAAATCCTTGCCAAATTTTTTCAAAATATGGCTAGAATTTCCATAACTTTCAGAGCAAAAAAAAGTCTCCCGAGGCACCTAAAATCTTGAAATTTGACAACTATAACTTGAATTTACAAAAATCCTTGCCATTTTTTTTAAAATATGGCCTGAATTTCCATAATTTTTAGAGAAAAAAAACAGTGTCCGAGGCACCTAAAATCTTGAAGTTTGACAATTATAACTTGGATTTACAAAAATCCTTGCCAAATTTTTTTAAAATATGGTTGGAACTTCCATAACTTTCAAAGCAAAAAAAACAGTCTCGTTAGACTATGGCAAATTCATTACACAATGTTGTAGCTTGGATTTACAAAAATCCTTGCCAAATTTTTTCAAATCATGGCAGAATTTCCATAACTTTCAGAGCAAAAAAACAGTGTCATTGGACTATGAAAAATTCATTACACAATGCTATAACTTGGATTTATAAAAATCCTTGGCAATTTTTTTCAAAATATGGCCGAAATTTCTAGAACTTTTAAAGAAACAAAAGGATCTCGGTAGACTATGACAAATTCATTACACAATGTTGTAACTTGGATTTACAAAAATCCTGGCCAATTTTTTTCAAAATATGGCGGGAATTTCCATAACTTAGCAAAAATAACAGTCTCATTACACTATGGAGAATTCATTACACAATGTTGTAACTTGGATTTACAAAAATACTTTGCCAAGTTGTTTCAAAATATGGCTGGAAATTCCAAAACTTTCAGAACAAAAAATAAGTTTCGTTAGACAATGGAAATATAGAATTTATGTGTCTATCGTTGCAAGACCACCACGAGCTTCACCTTTTCTGTTTCTCTTGCTACAAAAGCTACTGCCACTAGACGAGCAAGAGTCATTTCTGGGCCACAGTCCCATTTATGTTTCCTTATTATTATCTTTACAATTATCATTTCTCCAATTTATCTCTCCTTACCAGTTTAGATCCATCTTAACTCTCATCTATAAGAGTGCAAGAGGGATCATGTAACACCCCAAATTCCATTAGAAAAACAAGCACTTAGAATTACTATTAATTACTTTACTTTGAATTACTTTGAATTACTATTAATTACTTTACTTTGAATCTGGTAATTTTTTAGGCTCGTGAAGAACCTAATGAAATTTTGATACACTCTTAAAAGAATTTTTTATTATTTTTATGATTAATGTTTTAATCTCAAAAGGAAAACTCACGGGAAGACCCACAAGATTTCCCAATTTCCAAAAGGTTGGGAAGGACAGTTATTCTCCTACCACTTAGAGATTTAAAGGAAAATCTCGGAGAGGAGGAGGTTTCTCTTATTCTTTTTGGCTAGAAGAAATTTAGAGGAGGATACTCATTGGAGGTAGGACGCTGCCCTAAGAATGAACTCCTGAACTGGTTAGAACAAGTGGAAGGCTCTAAGTCGAATAGAACACTGTAAATCCGAGCCAAGATAAGTGAAGCCCTGATGTAATTGAATTGACCGAAAAGATTGTCAGACGAACTCACTGCCTAGAAATTAGGAGAGATTGGGGGGACTGGACGTATTAGGCGTTCTCATTGGTAGGGAGGAGTGGTCTTCCTGAACCAGTTTTCTGAATGGATTATCAAGATGCATATAAGTTCTGAAATTGCCCTACTATTTATTTTTATATGTTTGTGTAAGAGGACGTTTTGACTAAATAATTATGAATAAGGAAAAGGTTTGGTAGACTCTGTTGGAAATTTTTATTTGTCAACATTCAATAAAGAAATGATGAAAGAATGGTTGTCAGGAACAATGATTTAGAGAACTGATTGTTTATTTGTACAAAATGTTTTCATAAAAGAAATCTATGGAGCTCATATCTATTACCCTGGACCTATGCCATCTCAACCCATGGTTGAGGTCACGGTTCCGTTGTCAGTTGCTTGGGGCACCACTGGTTATCATGGTGGCCAAGCATTGCTTGCAAATTTTCAAGGGCCACCTTATCAAGGTCAGTCGTCTTACGGACAACCTTATCCAAGGCAACCTGGAGGCCCACAAGGACAACCCTTCCAGGGACAACCTTTGGCCTTTGGTGGTTCTTCCTTTACCTATTATGGGCAACCTTCTGGTAACCTGGGACAACCTGACATCCAACAAGGTCAACCCGGTATCCAGCAAGGCTACCCTTCCGAGCAAGTTGGTCAGCCTTACATGCAGCAAAGCCAACCCATTGTCCAGTCTAGTCAACCCACTGGACAGAGTGGTCAGCCTCAAAATCAACCAGGCCAACCAACTATCTAGTCTGCTCAGCCATCCGACCAATTAGGACAACCCTCAGTTGTGCAAGGACAACCCACTACCCAGCAAGCTCAACCTTCTGGGCAAGTGAGTCAACCTCAATCACAGCTAGGTCAACCTTCTAGCCAGATGGCTCAGCCTCAGTTTACTCAAGGACATCCGTCTGGGCCTGCTCAACCGGGCACTCAAATGATGGTTTCTTCTCAAGCGACACCCAATTTTCAGCCCCAGTCTGGGCTCCAGACCCAATCTGGTTCTCAAATTCAGGTTGGATCTCAAGCTCAACCTGCTTATCAAATCCAACCTAGCTACCAGGCCCAGTTTGGAGCCCAGCTGCCCTATGGTACCCAGCAATCTCAAGGGCAAGCCCAATTTGCCCCGTAACAAAATTATCAACAATTGCAGGTGAATCCTTATCAGAATTACCAGCAACCCTATGTTTCTCCTGCAGGCCAACTTGGTAATCAGTGGAATGATGGGGGGGAAGTCTAGGATCAATCGTCTAATTATAGCTATAACCCCTATGGGCAGAACTCCTATGGACAAAACCCTTATGGGCCAGGTCCGTCAGGACAAAACCAGTGGGGGCAACAAACAGCTGGATGGAACACTGGTACTACCTCTTACCCGCAGCCGCAAATGTCCTTTAATCCTCAGTTACCCTTTTTAGCGATGTTGGAATTGCTGGACGTGTCTAAACTGACAAATGATCCCATTCTTCATAATCTGTATTGGCCGACAATTCCCACTAAAATTCCAGGTGATTGTCCTAAGTTTGATGGTAAAGCTGGAGAAGATCCCCAGGCTCATGTTATGACGTATCATCTATGGTGTTCGTCCAACTCATGGCTTGATGATTCAATCCGACTTTGCCTTTTTCAATGGACTCTCACTGGTTCTGCTGCTAAGTGGTATATCGAATTAGCTCGCGGATCTTTTCAGGACTTCAACTCGTTAGCTATGGCATTCTTAACTCATTTTCAGTTGCCGATTCACTATGAAATAGGCACGCATCTCTTGACATCCTTAAAATAGACTATGGCCACGCATATCTCCGATCACATTCATGAATGGAGACGACGTCGCCGTTTGATTAAGTTTTGGATTCCCGATCAGCTTTTGACTGACTGGTTTACAACCTCATTTGTCGGTCCAATAGCCAGGGACATTGCGATGAGAGCGTGTGTAACTGAAGAGCAAGCTATCGTGCATGATCAGTACCTTGACTTAGTTTATTCCCAGTTTGGTACGTTATATGATTATTTGCCTGATGCTCCAAGGCCCGGAACTTCCAAAGCTCCGCTGACACCCTTTGTTGACGGTGTCATCAGTTTTGTAAGTTCGCCCTCTAAGAAATCTTTCGCGAACCCTAGGAAGCAAAAGCAGAATGCTTCAAATGAAAACACTTCCCAGGGCGTGTCCAATGCTAGTAGTACTTCTGAGGTGAATGTCATCCAGTCCACCATGGCAGACAAATCCTCGAAAGGGAAAAAGAAGGGAAAAGGGAAGAATAAAGTTGAACAACCGAAATAGGATTCCCCTAAACCTCCACTTGAGGAAGGTTCCAAACGCAAGCCCAAGTATCCTTGCCTTATCTGTGACAAGGATCGCTACACCAAACACAGCGCAAGGCGGTCCGAAGTTAGTCATTTGCTGAAGAGTGCTCCCGGGACTCCTGTCGTGCTCAAAGAGCCTTTTCCCTCGCAACAAACTCAAATGGTGGTTGATCCGTCTCAATCCTCTTCTCCCTTTGGTTCTCAGGTATTTATGCCTGGGACGATTCTCGTCAACATTAGTACCCGAGAAAAAGAGTATCCGTTGCCTGCCAGGAAGGAGCCTGAGGTCCCCTCTAGTGCTCCTCCGTCCAGTTCTGGTCCCCTTCATATTGAGTGACCAGTCATCTGACCTTCTCCCAAAGGTGTACTCCAGAAATCTTCGTACAGCCCCAATGCTCGTGCTGCTCAACACTATAGCATCGTTGAGGACTTAGCCCAAGCTCCGTCAGCTATGTCCGCATTAGAAGTTCTCCAAAGCTACCCCTCACAGAGGAAGTCTTTGCTATCGGCCACCAATGGCATTGACCTGACCGACTCAGATTTGATTACTTTTGACCTGGACAGTCATGTACCGAGACTACCTCACCAAATTGCCTTCCTTATTCAGGTCATCATCAATTCTAAAATGATTCATCATACCATCATTGATGAGGGGGCTTCTACTTGTATAATGTCTGTTGCCTGTTGGAAGGCCATTGGTTCTCCGACTCTGAGCCAGTCTCATACGACCTTGGAAGCCTTCGATGGGAGAGAGTCTCGTCCTTATGGTATCCTCCAACGCTTGCCCATTACATTGGAAGGAAAGATGTTCGAAGTAGAGGTTGAAGTTGTCGATGCCAATTTAACTTACAACCTCCTTTTAGGACGAAGTTGGACCTATGCCATGCGAGCCATGGCCTCATCTCTATTCCGTGTCATTCCTTTCCCTCATTAGGGGAAGATTGTCACCGTAGACCAGCTCTACTTCTTCACCTCTTCCTTTGATGGCAATGTGCCTTTCGTGGAGCATACCTTAGTTCCACTTGAGAGTGTGGGTGCTGGACTCTTTAAAGATCCTACCCTTATGGGTGTTTTTTCACTCCCACCTCCCAATATAGCCCCCATTAATATGATTTTTGTTTGCTTTGATCTATCGGTTCTTCCCCCTCCTGATCAGGTAGACTCCTAGGGTGATGAGATGCCGTTGAGTCCTGCCGAGCTCAACTACATTGAAATTTTTGCTGCATCGGCTCCATCCTCTGAACCTGCTCCTTTGAGCAGAGCTCTTGACTCGTACATGCAGCCCCCTTGGCTTGGAGATAGCGCTTCTTCAGACCCGTTATAGGAACTTTATCCTTCTGATGAAGCAATCATAAAGACTATGTCTTTCGAGGAACCCCCTTGGCCTGATCATCACCATCATTCCTCATTTCTCCCTACCCATCGGGAAATGCTTGCTTGTCTTGAGCGGTTTGCTTCTTGTTTCCCCTTTCAACCTCTTCAGACACCTATTCAGATCTATCAAGTGTCCTCTAAAGGGAATATGGAGAACATCACGCAAACTCAGCCTATCGACATCTCTGTTAAACCAGGGATTGTCGAGCATATCCATGTTGGGGTAACTTGTACTCTAGAGGAGATTCAGCTCTATACAGGTCTTTTTCGTGAATTTCGTGATGTGTTTGCCTGGTCTTACGAAGAGATGCCCGACATCGATCCTAGCATTGTGGTGCATGAGATACCTACCTATTCGGGTGCTAAACCTGTCCACGTCTATGCCCCTTGCACCCTCGAAAGGCTACAACTATTAAGGCAGAAGTGGAAAAGCTTCTTAAGGCTGGTTTTATTTATCCCATCCCACTCAAGGATTGGATCTCTAATATTGTCCCTGTCACTAAAAAACAAGGCACTATCAGGGTATGTGTTGACTACCATGATATTAATCGAGCTTGTCCCAAAGATAATTTCCGCACACCCTTCATTGACCAGCTCATTGATTAGTGTGCCGGGAGTGAAATATACTTGTTCGTGAACGAATTTTCTGGTTATAACCAGATTAATATTGCCCTCGCCGATCAATACAAGACCGCCTTTATCTGTCCATGGGGCACTTTCGCTTATAAGAAAATCCCTTTTGGCTTAAAAAATGCCGGTGCCACCTTCCAACGCGCAATGTCATATGTGTTCCATGATATTCGCCACATTGTGCAACCTTACTTGGATGACCTTCCGGCTCATTCGGTAAGGCGTCAAGACCATCCCACCCACCTTCACGAAATTTTTTTCGTTGTAGACACTATCTTATTCGGCTCAATCCCCATAAGTGTGTCTTCTATGTCGAGTCTGGCAGACTTCTTGAGTTCATCGTCTCCTGAGAGGGTATCCATTTGGATCCTCTTATAGTCGAAGCCATCCTGAATCTTCCTCCCCCTTCTTCTTTGCAGCAATTGTGGAGCTTGCAGGGAAAAGCGAATTTTTTACGACGATTCATTCCAAATTATGTCGAAGTGGCTAAGGGCTATACACGGCTTTTGAAGCATGATACTCCTTTTCATTTGGATTCCGTCACCCAAGAGTCGTTTGAGCGCCTCAAGACTCTCCTTGTTTCTACTCCTCTGTTACGTCCCCCTGACTATCACCGAGACTACACTCTTTACTTAGCCACTGCTGATACCACTATCAGCATGGTTCTCGTTCAAGACGATGATGATGGTATTGAGCATGTCATTTATTATCTTAGCCACAGTTTACTTGATACAGAAACTCACTATGCCCATGTTGATAAGTTGGCATTGGCCACTGTTTGTGCCATCCAACGTTTCCGCCATTACATACTATTGCGTACCACGACGATGATTTCTGATTGAAACCCGATGACGTACATTTTTTCACGTCAATTACTAGGGGGCAAATACTCAAAGTAGATCGTCATCCTCCAAGAGTTCGACTTGGAGTTCACCACTGCCAAGTCTAAGAGGTCCCTCATCTTTGTTGAATTTCTTTTCTCTCTGCCATCTGTTACCGCACCCTCTCGGTTAGAGGATCATATTCCAGATGAAACTCTGTTCTTGATCAGCACCCTTGACCCTTGGTACAGGGATATTATTGTCTATCTCCAGATGTCCTCTTTTCTTCTCGATTTGTCCAAAGACACTCAGCGACAGATTCGCCATTAGTCTCAACCTTATCGCATTATTGGGGACACCCTGTACCGACTTGGCGCCGACTCTATCCTTTGCCGATGTTTAACACTCGAGGAAGCCGAACGAGTTCTAAATGACTACCATTCTAGTGCCTGTGGTGGTCACATGTCCGGATATGCCACTGCTCAGAAGATTCTCCGTGCTGGTTATTTTTGGCCCTCTATCTTCAAGGATTGCATTCTTGTCGTCCGTTCTTGTCATGAGTGCCAAATCTACCAATGGAAAATGCACGCACCTCATGTTCCATTGCACCCTATTGTTACCGTCGGCCCTTTTTCCAAATGGGGCATTAATTATATGACCTGTAACCTTCGCTCGACCGGAGGGAAGGGTATATCGTCGTTGCCATCGATTATTTCACAAAATGGGTCGAGGCGATGCCTACACTATCTAAAGATGGTCACACAACAGCGCAATTTTTGTTCAATCATGTTATTTCACGATTCAGAGTCCCTCAGGCTATCATCACTGATCACAACAAGCATTTCTGTAATCATATGATGATTGAATTAACGACGCCTGCAGCATGATAGCTCGACACCATACTATCCTCGGGCCAACGGCCACGTGGAAGCTATCAACAAAGTTCTAGTTACAATGCTTCAACATACCATTGGCATGCACAAGTCCAACTGGCATTTGATGTTGTTCTCTGCCTTATGGGCCTACCGAATTTCAGTGAAGGATGCCACCGGGTTCACCCCGTTCCAATTAGTTTACAGTCTGAAGGCTACCCTTCCGATTGAGTGTGAGATCCCTTCTTTGAAATTAGCTGTTGAATTACTCCCCAACACTACTCCGATAGAAGAACGCCTTCTCTACCTAGAGTGACTAGACGAGACCCGTTGACTAGCCTCTCTAGCTATTGAAGCAGAAAAGAGGAGAGTGAAAACTCACTTCGATCATACTGTCCATCCTCATTCTTTTGTTGAAGGAGATTTAGTCCTTCTTTATGATCAAGTGAATGATAAGCTAGGGGCAGGCAAATTCGAGCCTATGTGGCACGAGCCTTATATTGTAAAGCGAGTTTTGCAAAAAAGGGCCTACAAGCTGATTGATTATGAAGGGAACCCTCTAGATATGCCTCGAAATGGGCTTTATTTGAAAAAATATTATGCATGAACCCCATGCACTCTGATTTGTACATACGTGTGTTCCGCAGGTGTGTTGTGTGGGTGTGTTTGCATGTTTTTGGCTTGGTGTGTAGGCATAATAGCTGCTTATTGTGTCTTTTTTCTTCATATGCAGATGTCTCGTACACCTTACGTTGGTTTCGTTGATGGTGCCTGCTGTAGTACATGCAACTTGTCTTCTGCAGCATGGGTGATCTACGATCCTCACGGTGAGTTAGTAGACCTTCAAGGTGTTTGTTTGGGTTGTACCACAAATAATGTCACTGAATATAGTGCTGTTATCGAACTACTGACCGAGGCTATCAACCTCGGAATTTATGCATTGGTTGTGAATCTGGACTCTCAACTTGTCGTCCACCAGCTTAATGGTCATTATTCTGTCAGAGATCATCGGATTTTAAGGTTATATTTACGTGTTAAGTTGTTAGAAAGGAATTTTGATTTCATCACATATCAACACATTCCAAGACAACTAAACACGTTAACTGATGCATTAGCCAATTATGTATTAGACAGAGATTTGCGTAACATCTAATCAAAACAGTATATAGAAGCATTCAAAACACAATAATGAACCATAGGAATATGTATATATATATATATATATATCTCGTCTGGCGAATCGAGGCGCTCAAAAAATAAATGTATATGCCCAAATAGAGTCTGTGCTTTTTATACATCTGAGACATGTCTCTCAAAAAATCAGTAGGATAAAACCTAGGTGTCTACTATGGTGGGTTGTGCTCCCTGTAGCACACCACCGCTCGTGCAACCCGTCTCAATAATCGGTGCAGCCTAGGAATCACTCCTACTGTGTGGATCTGGAACTCTATGGGGACCTCCTCGATCCCCATGTAATCTGGGATCCCCGCCATCAGACCCTCAAGATTCTGGGCCACTGTCTCTATCGAATCGCCAGCTGGAGGAGCAAAGGCTAGCTCTTTGATACCCTCCGAGTCCCTCCGTGCCTCTGGAGCCAGTCCTACGGGTCTCACTAGTCCTACATCTGCAAACACCATAGAGTACCTCATTAGGACATATGCATGAAAAAATCCAAAAACATCATAAAAGATAAAAATACAAAAAATAGCGTGATCAAGTGCTTTACCGCCATCATCCCACTGCTCGCCAGGAGGTAGCTGCATATTGGGATCTCCACGGAAGTCCATCCCAACATATGGCCAATCCTCAACAAAGATAGTCTGGTGCTCCAACCACTCATGGAACATCGCCCCCCATGATACTGGGCGTCTGCCACCTCCTCGTGGCATAACGTGAGCCCACCGTGTGATCCTGGGCTCTCGTGGTTTGGGCGCATCCAAGACCATGTCCTGTAACTGCAGTGCCGCCACCCGCTCCAGCATGAGTGGGATCAAGATGGACCCGTAACCAAACTATTTCGTCTCTCCTTGACAACAGTTGTTTAGTTGTCTCTTCATATTTTTTTTCACCATCTCCACCTAGTTGAACATGGTCGGATTAAGGCTCTCGAGAGCCAACCGCGGGTGAGTCTTCGATGCCTTGTGTTGGTCTTAGGAGCCCACTGCCCTGGTTACCATAAACAGAACTGCACGGAGAACTATGTCTTCTACTGTCGGGATTGCAACCTTCCCGCTCTTTGTCTTACGTGCCCACGGGCACACTCGTGCCATCAACATCTCTAGTGTCTCGCCCCTAGGACGTTGGCCCTCTAAGATTGGCCTCTCACCTCGACGGGACAATTTGGTCAAAAAGTACACATCTGTTGCATTGAACTCGATGTCTTGGCCTCGAATTATGAATTTCTCGTCTGTCGGGTTCCATGCACAGATTATCAGCTCTAGTAAATCAGGTTGGGCTCGAAGATGCGAAGTTAGGAAGAACTTTAGCAATCCGCATTTACGTAGAGCGTTTCAACACCCAGCATTAGCAAAAGCCTCCTCATCATTGGCATCGTGAACTCGTTCCAACCAGACAAAAGCCATAATGCCCTGCATAATGAAAATAAATGAATTAGAACTTCATTCATGAATTTTGATCCATAATTTGCATAAAAATATAGCTTTGTGTTGCCATCGCGACTGTTTTTAAAAAAGTCGCGATGGTGCAAAGCTCATAGTTCAAATTTTTCGCAGTTGATCGGAGCGCGTTACATGTAAGCCGCGCTCGGTGATTGTGGACCCGAGTGGTATACCCGCGATGACTAAGCGGCGAATGTCAATTCAAAAATCCGCTCAAACTTGCATGTCCAACACTCAAATGCATAAAAAAACCAATGAAATGAAGCACAGTAGAATGACTACTTACTTGGTCGAAGTTTCACGGTGAATCGTCAACAGATGAGGCCGCAATCAGCTCGAGAAGTTAGCTCTGGTTGGCACTCCAAAATCTCCAATGGTGAATTGTACAATGAAAATGGTAAAAATGAAATGGTTTACCCCCCTTTTATAGTAATTTTTTGAAATGTTTAAAAAATTGCACTTTATAATGTGGGTTTTTACCATTTTTTGCATGGCTAGTTGGAATTTTGGTTTTTTAAATATGTTTCCGCATTATTTATGTCGAACCGATTTTACGTTTGACGTGTTTTGTACAGAGCTACAGGTGGTAGAGTTACGCGTGCACTTGGTCGGTAAAGTCGTCTTTAATGCTCTTTTCCGACTCAAAAAACGAAAAGATAGCCGAGTTGTTCCTTTCGACTCGTTAAACAAAATGAGAGGCGGTCTGCTTTAAGCTCTTTCCCGACTGTGTAAACAAGAAAAGATTGCCAAGCTTTTGTCGTTTCAGGCTTGTTATTGGTTACGAAACGACATGGTTTCGATCGCTTTTCTACTTTTTTGGGTCGAGATCACTAACTACGAAAAGTACTCCTTTATCGTAATGGTCAAGCGGTTCTTTCGAGTATCATTTTATACTTTTTCTGTCTTGAGAGACACAACTTTACGAAAAAGGACCCCCCTGGAGTTTTCTTTTCCGTGTCTTTTTTAAACTCCCTAAACATGAAAAAGACTCCGAGTTTTGCCTATGTCGGACTCGTTAAACCCTGACGACGTTGGACTCGTCACCATGACGAGACTCAAGCTTCTCGTCCCTAGGGCTCGTTAAACTATTACTAGGTTGGATTCGACGAAGGTCGAACTTATATCACAAGCATATGCTATTTCCTTCAAGCTTGTCTTCAAAAATAATTTGGGTACTCACCAGCAATGGTGGGGGAAAATTTGGAAATCATCATTGATTGTCTATGGCAGCGAGTTACTTTTGAACATCGAAACTTCTGCTTCTTGTCAGGATGGGACATCCATACATCATCAGTTGGCCTTCTGCGGGTTTGGGTTGTCATTTAGTCTCATTCCATCTGATCCATGTTGTTTCCATTCAACCTCTGATCCTTTGGTACCTGAACGCTGCCACCCTCCGGAGTCGTGTCGTCGACATGTTCAAGAGTATAATCCTTCTGCAGTTTACATCCTTGCCTTTTCCTCTGATACTCTGTTTCACTGTCTACCACTTGTTCCTTGTCTCATGTCATTGATGGGGAAAACATTATGGCCCTCCTGCGACGGATCGTCTCCTGTCGACTTCAGCTCATTATCCAGGAGATTGATCTATAGATCCCTTTTGGTACCTTGGAGCTTGCATGCCTCAATGGCAAGTTATTCATGCCTGACGGTCAACTTACATCATTGGTCGCTGATTGGGTGATTCCAAGAGTGTTCGACTTCAGCTCATCCTTCACACTTCGTGGATTGCACTGAATAGTACCTTGAGAACCATTGGCATTATTGGTGGTTTCTCTCACGCTTGTTAACGGTTGACATCATCGACCGGTAATCAAGCGATTTTCTATCATGCTCGACTTCAACACCTTTATGCGCATGTTAGAATTTGTACTATGATCGGTTAGGTTAAAGACCCCGAACTTAGATCACACATGTTCGGCCTGCGTGGATTGGTTCGTGATTACATGACTCATTGATGGATGGCTGCGACCATACTTGAGTCTTTATGGATCGCTGCGACCATACCTTTATCATTATCATGGTCTCATTAGCTGGATGGCTGCGTCCATACCACAGATTTAGTTTGTGTGTCTTTTGGATGGTTGCATCCATGCCTAGACTACATGTATTTCACTATTAGAGATTCAGTTGTACTTGCGCCTACTGGTTCTTCCAGATGGTGTTCCAGCTCAGCTAGTTTTGTAAAGCATTTCACCCCTCCCACTCTCTCGGGCTTCATACTTTAGGGGGCATCTGTTACACAGTAATTTGTCACTGCCTTCACTCCCAGTCCATCTACTGTGTCATGTGTCCAAGTCAAACATGCTCATGCTGAACAAATGCTCTCTTATGCTGCCAATTGACCCACTTTTCCTAAGTTATCTGCCTCATCGTGACTATGGACTTAATAAACGCACTGAAAGACGCTTCTAAACAGTCCAACCGCGCCGCCAGCGAGGAAATACATCTGATTCCCGTGATGGCCCGATTTCATGCCCCAGCGTGAGGTTGCTTATTATCTTCAGTGATGATCTGACTAGCTACACTGCTCACCCGCGATGTCAGCGCTGAAGCTCAGTTATGTACCCGCGATGATCCAGATTGGGCGAATTTGTTCCAACAGTCGGCCTTCTGGATGACTCCAGACCTGGTTGTTGGCATAGTTTGTGTCGCCCTTCCTTCCCTGGCATGGCAGTTCCATCAATTGTGCTACCTTCCTTGGTGATATGCTCTCTCTTCCACCTTTCATGGAGATTCCTTCTCCTATTTAAACACTCACCTTTGCTATGATCAGCTAGTTGGTAAATTCTTGGATTGAGTAGTGTTGTTAGTGCTTTTGATAGATAGTTGGTGTGAGTGTGATAAGTGTGAGAGTGTTGATAGCTTGGGGAAGGTTGTGAAGTGCCCTTGATTTCATGCAAAACTTATGAGTGAGAGAGAGACCTTTGTATGTTGGAAGATCCATCTTCAAAGAGTGAATGCTTGAAGAACATGCTGGTTGGATTCCTCTGAAAAGGCTTGTGACGTCATTATTAATACAATCAATGATGTTTTCCTATGTCTTGTATGTAATGTACTTGATAGCTCATGACTTCTTTACTTTGTGAGTAAATAGTTCATTATTGTTTTCCAGTTACGTGCTTTGTTGTATTTCCTTTGCATTGTTTCAGGTTGACCACTCATTAAGGAGAAGGAAGCGAAAGTTGGAGCAGCGCAACAGAACTTCACCAACCACCGGAAGAGGTAGGCCTCCAATTATGACTGTTTAAGGAAAGCTATTGTTGATCTGTCATTGTTTGTGACTAGACCCACTCCACGGCTAGAGGGGTTGCCTCTGTCCACAGAGGGAACACTTTCCTGCATCACATCACCTCTTCGCTTAAAGATGCTGCAATTAATGCATAGGCTTTGTTGTTCTTATTTTCCCAAATGGTGAACTCTTTATTTCAGGTACGTTGTTCTGGCTCTTTGTCTCTATCTCCAACACATACTCATTTCCACAACTCATTGAAAATGAGGGTGTGTTTTATCATCCGGGACCATTCAGGATAGTTCTCATTGCCATTGAGAACTATTCCCACAATGGATATGATTGAATGCATTGTAAAATCTATAAAAAAAATACTTCTGCTGGCAAAAAAATCTGTGTATTATAAAATCTGTATACTATAAAAAATACTTTTGCTGGTAAAAATGTGCTTCAAAATAATACAGCCTTATTCTTCCTTGTAAGAAATTGATTTAATATACAAAGAGAAAAACTATATTCTATCCATATATAATATCACCATTTGTATTTTCAACCTTATTTCATACGATATATTAAGCATTCATGACAAAAAAGAACCGCTCACTGCACCATTATCAGTTTATTGTATTTCATAAATCTAGAATGACTAATAAAATAAGGAAAAAAAACTTGAGCAAAATTGTTTCTTTCAAATATATTATCATGCTCAGAGCCTTTTTTTTCTTGTCAGTGATACTGAGGCTTACAACAGTGGTATCGAGGCTCTTGGGCAATCTCATACCATGTCAGAATACCATGTCATCGCACTTATAACCGCTGCCTCCACCACAGTTGTCATCACCACCAACACCATCTCGGGCAATCTCAGATACCAATATCATGTTACGGTTCACTATTGTTCTTCATTCCTATGTGGAAGCACCCTCTTTGCCGAAGCAATTGGAATATTACCATAGTTCAACGCAACTCTGGGAATAAACACACTTCAACACAGCTCCTGGAATACACACAGTTCAACGCAGGGAAATTGGCTAGCAGAGGTCTGGAAGCTTTCTTCCGGGAAGTGTCATGCGCCTTAGAGAGTCGGGGAACGCATGAGGCTGGCTTCATAGAGCAGCAATGGAACGCTGGCCAACTTGGGAGCCAAACGTAGTGGTGGTGGTGATGTCTCAGGTTGCACTGGACGCTGCAGTGGAGAGGTTTAGTGGACGCTGCCACTACAACGGATACAACAATGGAACTACACCAGATTCCCAAGTTGGTCTAAAGCGTGCATATGACAGTGGGTCTAGGCCTCAGGTGCATGGCTTCAGATCCCACAACTGTCACTGCAATTTTAGCGAAGCAGGCCACTGACACTAGGTAGAGGTGTGAGTTCTGCAAAATAGGCAGAACATACGCAGGAAACTAACACCAGGAGTTACACAAAAGCTAATTTCGGGAGTTGGCTCTAATACCATGTCAGGCCAGACATTAACTCCTCAAAAACAATTCATTTATTTTCATTTAGATTGGTCTTTATTATATACATTAGGGAGAGACTGTTCATTTCATCTCCCGATGACTATTCATATTCTCTATGATTAGGTGTTAACATTTAAAAACATTTGTTATGTGCCCTCCTAGTGGTTGGGCACGTCTAGATATAGAGACTCGAAATTCAAACGATTAAATTTGAAAGATAATGACGCGGTCAATTCTATTGGATACTTACAGTTCAAGCTCTGCGCAGGGCGGTGGACGAGTTTTGGAGAAGCAAAGAGGTAGGGAGGTCAAGGAGCTTTAATGCGGTGGGAGGTCGAGGAGTTCTGGCGCAACTTGGTTTTGTGTCTGGTTTGGAATTCATGTCGCCCACCCACCATCTGCATTGCATTAACGAGCGGGGTCGCCTGGTTGGACGGAGGATGTGACCGATCAGGTTTGAAAGATTTTGATTCTGATGGATTTTGACAGTGAAATCAAAAACGTGTGAGAGAAATTGGAAGAATGCCGAACAAAACTGAAATATTTTCCAAACAAAAACAGAATCCAGGGAATTCCTCCGCCTTAAATATTAATTGCCTTATCCAATTCACTTAAAGACCAGAAGAGTACGCACATTTACTCTTATCCCTAATTTTTCCAACTCACTTAAAAACCCGAAGAGTCCGCACATTTATCTTTCACTATTATAGTCCTTTTCAAAGTTTTCCAGTTTACTCAGAGCATCTGTGATCATTTCAGTCAAATCTGTTAGATACCAAATTTTACCACTCACGGCATGTGTTTGAAGATGCTCCCTTTGCTTTTTCACACTCTTACAAATTCGATCTCTGTTAACTTGTCACTCACGAGTTACTACAGGCCCAAGATGACCCGGAGTCAATATCCCTTATCTTCGATATACGTCCACTTCCCATATCTTTCTATCTCCTGTTCTGAACCGTGACTTCCGCGTGTATCGGCGCAAAAGGACCAGCAGTCAATAGATCAATTTTCTTCACCTTCCGTTTCACAATTTCCGCATCTATCGCGGCAAAAACTACCGGCCCTAGACGACCAGGAGTGATTTCCCGGTTAATACGGCGATTTCTCTATTCCTTGTGCGTTGTTGCTGCGGGGCTTCATGGTATGAGAGTTGCTCTCCTTTTAAATATGTACATATATCTAACGACACAGCCCACTAAACTTTGCAGGTCGTTTTGAGTTTCTGAGAGGGAGAAATGGATCCTAAAGGTGTTGTTATTCTGATGCTACCGTGCTTCCTATTCATGGTGCCCACCCTAATTGTAAGTGCAGCAACTGTTCGAAGAAGTCATGTCTCTGGCCAAATTGGTGGTTTGAGTTATCATTGCACCGACTCTTCTTCTGATGAATTTGCTTTTAATGGACGTGCTCTGCTGGAGGAGAAAAGTGAGGACTTCAGATCATCCATGGACCGTCACGAAAGAAGGGACGTGGAAGCTCTTCTGTCTTCTAAAAAACATATCAAATCAGATCCATCTGGAAAGCTCTCCAACTGGACGACGGAGAATTCAGAGGAGGTGTGCTCCTGGTATGGTATTACCTGCAGGCCACACACCAGAAGAGTTGTCGCCGTAATACTCCCTGATTCCTCACCCGACGATGATCTTAAATTCGGGTTGAAAGGTGCCCTTTCCCCATCTCTGGCCAACCTTCCATTATTGCATGCGCTGGATCTTTCTGGTAATTATTTTACAGGAGGAATTCCACCTGAATTCGGGAAACTTAAAGCGCTGAGAAGACTTGACCTCAGCTCTAATCAGCCCCTTCGAGGATTGATTACAAAAGCATTGTGTAATTGCATGCGCCTCAAATGGCTCGATCTTTCTGAGAACAACTTCACCGGGAACATACCAACCGAGTTTGGTCATTTGGTCGAGTTTGAACATGTCCACTTTGATTCTAATTATCTGGGTGGAAGTATTCCAACTTCTTTCAGCAACTGCACATCTCTCCGTGAGTTATCTATTTCCTATAATATTTTGAATGGTCCATTCTCTTTTCTTGACCTGTCAAACAACATTTTCAGTGGTCACAATCCTACAGCTCTCGGCAATTTTACTCAACTGGTGGAGCTCGATTTGTCTAACAGTGGTTTGGATGGGAGAATACCAGATGAATCGGGGTTGTTGCGTAAATTAAAGTACCTGAATCTAGCTGGAAACAATTTGTCGGAGAGCATACCATTTTACTTGGGTAATTTGAGTGAGCTTGTGTCCCTTAGTCTCGGTTTTAATGAACTTAGTGGTAGCATACCTGAAACTATTACGAAATTGAACAAGCTTTGCGTACTTTATCTCTGCAATAATTTTCTCACGGGTGAAATTCCAAAAGCCATAGGAAATCTTCAGCTTCTTGAAATCGTGCATTTAAACTTCAATAACTTAAGGGGATGTATTCCTCAGGCCATAGGTCAATTAGAATCTCTTAAAGTTTTAGTTATAACTAATAACAATATTTATGGAAGTATTCCTAATAGTATTGGTAATTTAGTTTTACTTAAAGTATTAGTTTTATCTAAAAATAATTCGGAGGGACCAATTCCCCAAGGCATTGGTAGTTGCACTTTTCTTACTATTTTCTCCGTTTTCCTTAATAATTTATCAGGGACTATATCCACATTTTTAGCTGCTTGTATCAATATTCAGCTACTTGATTTAAGTGCCAATAACTTATTTGGGACTATATCCACATCTTTGGCTACTTGTACCAACATTCAATTACTTGATTTAAGTGAAAATAGATTGATGGGAGAACTTCCTAACTATCTCACATCTTTTTATCACTTAATCTTTTTAAAGATTAATTTGACTTACCTAGATTTATCCAACAATAAGTTTACTGGAAGAATACCATTTCACCTTAAGAGACTTAGGGGGTTTGCACTTAATGTATCTTCACTTGGAGAAAATAAGGGAACAACAATTATAAAGATAATGAAATTTCATATGCTATTAGACGAATCATATCAAGTAAACACTTTGTTTGATTTGTCTAATAATAACCTTACAGGGGAAATACCCATAAGCATAGGAAGTATGAGCACTTTGCGATGGCTAAATTTATCTGGGAACCATTTCTAAGGGCCAATACCCACCTCACTCAATAACATATCTGCTCTAGAGGTGTTGGACTTGGCTAGAAATAGCTTGACAGGAAGAATTCCTGAAGAACTCTCCAACCTACATTGGCTCCACACTCTCAATGTTTCATCTAACAGCTTATGTGGCCCGATTCCAACAGGTACACAATTTTCAACTTTCAATGTAACGTCATTTCAAAGTAATAAATGTCTATGGGGTTGTCCTATAGATCGATGTAGCAATCAAGAGGAAAAGCCTGTGCAAGAGGGCAATAATGCTAGCAAGAGTAATCATGTCAAAGTGAAGTGGTTGAGTTCTTTGAATAAAAATATGTCATTGATAGCATTAGGGATGGGGATGGGGATTGGATTTGGGGGAGTAGTTGTTATGTTCATATTGTGGGAGAGAGCAAGGTGTTGGGTACTAGATTTAACTCCCCAAAAACCACAAATATTTTATGGATTGTATAGACTCCCTACATAGTAGAGCATTGTATTTTTTACATTGAAGTATGAATTTGAAAGCCTCATGCTACTATTAGAATATATCCACTCCCTACATGCATTTTTTTTAACATTAAAATATGAATAAAAAAAACTTGTACTCCTATTACTCTGATGTCTATATTTTCATTTACTATTCTTATTGCTATAATGTCTATATTTTAATTTAAAAAACAAAAAACAAATAATAACAAATATAAATATAAAATTATATCATTCCACCAAATTTTATTGTAGAAACTATGACCAAATCTTAAAATGAAAGTAACATCAATTCCATAATATAAACTGAAGCAGCCTCTGTTCTATAACATAAATTGATACTTATGAAATTTAAAAGATGATATATTTGATAATTTTCCTCTTTCATTATTATTCTCCATTCCATAACATAAAAATTCGAAAGATGATATATTTGATAATTTTCCTCTTTCATTAAATTATTTTTAAATTTTATGTATAATTAAATAAATGGAATGAGAGACAAGATTGCTCGGATTCTTAAGAAGTATAATATTCCCTCAATCTTTAGGCCCCTCAACGCCATTCGTAAATCCCTCCGATTGGTGAAGGATCGAGTTGACCCGAAGGACATGAAGGGTGTCTACATGATTCCTTGTTCTTGTGGGACCCCTTATATCGGGAAACAGGATGCTCCATCCATCAAAGGATCAATGAACATGCAGCTGGCCTAAGACATGGGAGAACCAAGTCTTCAAAGTTAGCAGAGCATGCGGAAAAGACCAAGCATCAGGTTTGTATTGAGGAGGCCAAGGTTATTGCCAAGGTTGTGCAGTTCCATCACCGTAAATTCAGGAAAGCCATCGAAATTGAAAGGAGGCTAAACAATCTCAATAGGGATGACAGCTGGAAGATTAGTAGTTGCTAGATCCCTACCCTTTCTTCCTAGTCTAGCCTTACCCTCCCTCCCCCCCTCCCTTGTTTGACCTTTTCTAGATTTCTAGGTTTCCCCGTTTTTGTCCCCTTTTTTTTTATCCTGTATCCTTCTCCATCCTCCTGGTTTCTCCTTTGGTTAATTTTTGGTCATGTTCTCAACCTTCTTGTTTTTAGTTTTTTGACTCTCATTCTATTTTTTATTAATAACACCTTATCATTAAGATCTTAATATTATCATCCCTAGAACTATTAGATGGCTTCTCTTATAATTTTTAATTTTATGTTCTTTACCCTTTCCTTAATCCAAAATTATTATTATTATTATTATTATTATTTATTTATATTTTATTTATTTATTTATTTATTTTTATATTTTTAACTAACCCTTATAAATAACAAATTTTAACTAGTAATTAAAAATAGTTTATTAATTCTATTTAATAATGATATTTTCAACTAACAATTAAAAATAATTTATTAATTCTATTTAATAATTTTCATTATTTTAAAAAAAAATAGAGGAGTAAATTACCCTTTTACTTGACCTTGATTTTTTAAATACAATAAGAAAGAATTAATCAAAAAATAAAATAATAATAATAATAATAATATAAATAAAAATAAAAATTTTAAGAAAATGTTATGGAGACCCTCTACTTAACCTTGATTGACTTTGAACTTAAATAATTAAATTAATTGCCAATAAAATTTATTAATGAAAAAGTATAAAATGTTATAATATATAAATTATTGAATTTTTAAAAATAAAAATGAAATATTACATGATTCTTTTATTTAATATATTATATAAATTATTGAGTTATTTATTACAAATAGACCCACAATTATCATTAAATATTATTACATAATTTAGCCATTTTTATAGCCGTTAATGGTCACACCTAGCCATTTGGAAGAGTTGCTCTCCCTATTTGACTCACAACTATGATCTGACTCCTCAACTTGTCATGACGATGAACCGCACTAGTTGGTTCAAAACACGTCGACAAAGGTTTTCTACATGTGATTTACGTTGAAACTCTTCTTACAAATATTATGGATCATAGAAACCTCAATTCAATAACTAATTTCTACTATGGAAGAGATACTGTGATATTACATTATGTTATATAAATAAAAATAAAAATAAAATAAATAATAAAATAATAAATAAATAAAATATAAAAACCTTAAGTTGAAATAAAAGTAGCTTTAAACTAAATTAATAAACATAAAATTTTTGTATAATTTTTATTAGGTAGTTGAGGTAAATTTGAATAAGCCAAGTTATAGATGGATTTTGAGCTCCATCTTGATGAGAAACCATAATATTCATGTGGAATATAGTTTATTTAAAAAGAAAAAGATTTTACTTATAGAAATTAAACATTAATTCAAATTCACAGTAATAATTTTTTTTAATGAATAATTAAAAATTAATATTATAGTTATCCCATTTTAATATATATTAAAGAAATATATTAGAAAGTAAAATCAACCCTAGGAACAAACAAATGAATTAAAAAATAGGTGGAACAAAACCATAATCTGAGGATGTAAAATTATAATATTTTTCCAAAAAAGAAGAAGCATCACAAGTTTGTTTTATTCATAGTAAAATTGAGTTACATTTAAAGGTTCAGAGTCGAAGTCCAAGAGGAATTTAATAGTTAAGTCCTTGGTATAAAACCCTAAAGTGTTTAATACAAATTTGATTCACATGATAACTAAACTCTTCCTTAAATTACAATAGAGCTCGCATGGCTAAATATTGCAACCCTTAATTTGAGGCATAAAGATAACACCGTGACCGTGGTCAACTATCGAACTAATATTCATTTTAATGAGTCAATATCCCACATAGACTTGAAGAAAATGTAATTAGCAAGGAGGTTAGAACCTGTAAGCCTTGAAAGAAGTTGGAGTTGCTAGATTAGTAAGCCTAAAAAAAAAGGTGATAGTGCCGAACCTAGGTAGGAAATTCCAAACAAAAGCCAGTAGTTAGTATATTATAACAATAAGAAAAAATTAAATGCAAAGAGCAATGCAAATAGGAAATAAGAATAACTAGCAATTGCACCAGATGTTGCAAAGGAAACGCCATAAGGCAGTAGTGTAGGAAAGAGTAGCATTAAACTATTACTCTTCCATGATGACATTGAATTGTCAAAGGGTCTAAGTGGAATTTTGGATCTTTGTTAAAGAGGGTTTAAGGAATTGCATCATTCACATGACATGAGTATGATCTTTGTTAAAGAGGGTGTTTAAGGAATTGCATCTTTCACATGACAATTATTGACCAGAAGACTTTGATTTGGTATTTTGGTTAAACATCCATATGTATTTGCACTGGTGAAACTTATGTTTGAAGTATTAGCCTACTTGAATGGTTGGAATATATCCATACCCTATTTGTATATGCCAACATTATTTTGGATTCAAGATTTCTTGCAATTGATATAACTCCCTTCAGTTTCATTTAAATCTATCGACATTGTTCCCCCAATTCAAACTCTAGCAAACATTTGTATCATTATCTTTTTGATGAGTCTGTGGACTGGATCATGTTGACTGGATCATAGTGATTTGCATCGAATGATTTTGGATAAAATATAAGAAGATGAAGTTGAAGCCAAATATGAATCTTTTGAACAAGGTTGTTAAAAATATCAAATTACCATACCCTAAAACAACTATGGTAAATTTGAATAATGAAGCCTCAACACATTTAGTCTTTGAATCGTAGAGAGGACTATGAGCTTAGAGTAGCATGCCAAAGTCCTTTAATTGATGATATCAACAATCCAAAAATCATTATTAACCAAAACATCATTATTAGAATTTGATCTTCAAAAAATCATCTATAACGAAAACAATAAATTTGTTAACTATATTTGGCAATTGTTATGGAATTGGTTTATATGAAATAAAGGAAAGTATCTCATTCTGTTCACTAATATGGATCAATCGAGTTACCAAATTTCATGATGATTCAATCATTATGTATATTCAATTAGAAACAATCATTTAAAAGATTCATAATAATAAAATTCGAGAAGCTTAATATAATAAAATTCATTAAATTTACCCCCCAAAATTTGAGTTCAATCATCTCCTCAACTAAGAGTTACATTAAAAACGAATATAATTATGACCCATGATAATGTAAAGATTCATAATAATAAAATCGAGAATCTTAATATAAAAAAAATCATTAAATTTGCCCCCAAAAATTTGAGTTTAATCATCTCCTCAACCTAAGAGTTATATTAAAAATGAATATAATTATGACCCATGATGATGTCATGATTCTCCGCGTTATGTCATTGAATGATGAATCACTTTTCTAACCTAAGATTATTTATATAATTATGATTATAACACTTATTATTACAATCATCTATTTTTCAAAATAAATTTTTGCACTTAAAAAACAAAAGCATAAGCATAAATTAGGTTATTGAGGCGGTGGTGATCCTTAGACAGGTTTGACCATTCAACCTTCTAATTATCTAAACTAGATTTTGTGTATTAATTTAGGCTCCATAATTTAACTTGGAATTTTGATTGTCTTGCTTCGGTAAAGATTATTTTAGTTATTAATAAAAAAAGTTTTCAAATAATTTATTAATTCAAAATCTTATAGGAAATATATATATATATATATATATATATATATATATATATATATATATATAATTTAGATTATACAATTTTAAAATTTATATATATTTTATAGTATTTTTTTTCTAAATTTATAATTTTTATATTAATGACTTTTTTGGATAAAAAATATTAAAAATATAATAAAAGTAGCAAAATAAAGATTAAGTTTTTATTATTGTCTTTTTAACCTATTTTTTTCATCACCTCAATTTTATGACCATTCAAGATTTAAGCAACATTTATTAGTAACTTTGTTATTTCTTAAATTGATAATTTTTAAACTCTTAGAACTAGAAAGTGATGCGGGAGCATGTGACTCAGAGGGGATGAATCTTCCAAATTATTCCAAAAAATCCAAAAAAATTTACAGGCAAGGGAGTGGGGTCCTTTAGCCTGCAATTTCTATGTTTTTAGTTAAAAAAATTAGAATAAATCTAGCAATAAATCAGGCATTGTAATAAAGCTCTCAGGCTTTAAATCATTCATGTTTTTTCCTTGTAAGACGAGAGGACTTATCCTTAGAAAAAAAAAAACAAAAACATAAAATAGAATAAAGGCCAAAAAAGCGCACAAGCGCCTGAGCAATCACTTTAAAGCAAAAAGGACAAAAACTATGCGCTTTGTATTCAGGCTCTATAATGTATATATGGATAGACGATGAATAAAGGAATTGGTGCTGATGGTTCTAGTTTCCACCATATAAACTGCTGTACGTTACTCTGTTTGTTTTTGGCGTTCTTTTCCAGCGTGCAAATGGTGTAATTGTTAACTGTTGGTGCTTGGCGTTATGTAATATAGATTGCCCAAATCTATTGTTATACTGTGGTCTCCTTTGAAGATATACAGAGAGAGCGAACCTGTTTAACGCGCACCTATCTCTTTTTGCTTGAACGTTGTCCATTGTGTGCCTTGTATACATCGATTGAAGATTATCGAGCAGCGATCACAGGTTGAAGATAAGGCGAATGATGCTATTATCTTATCTATTATCGGAAGAGAGATATGCCATGTATGCTTGACCAGCGATCACAGGTTGAAGCTTGTAGTTGAACACCCGTATGTATATGACAATCTGCTGTTAGAATTTAATTGATAACCGGTTCAGTTAATGCGCATATATACATAACGATTACCCCTTGAAGCGCTGCGTCCTACCAAGTTAAATTTAGACTGCGGGAGCGTATTATATATAAGTATGTCTAGGTTGTATGCGTTGGCATATTGGTTGAGAATTTAAAAGGATAAGTCTGCTATAAGTCTGCGTTGACATATGACTATGTCCAGAATTTAAAGACTAGCTGCTATGTGTGTTAAAATAATTAATCAAGAAATGCTAGGGCAGTCTGATGACTGATGTGCCGAGGATAGGAGGAACAGAAGTTGACCAAGCCATAGAAGAGATATCTGGACAATTAGGGATACTGTCATTAAAGCCTGCATCCCCACCATCATTAGTGGTATCAGAGCCCACAACTGACATTGAATTGAATCTCAGGAGCAGAAGAAGGATGGCCTTCAGAGTTGGAAGAGGACGAGGACGTGGTGGAAGAGGACGACCTGCTGCCAATGCTGAATTATTTGAATCAATGGAGGAGTTGCGAGCTAGAGTGGATGCTTTAACTACAGGTCGAAATATAGATGATGACGATGTCAGTGAGCCTGAAGTTGAAGCTGCTGAAGAGGAGGAAGTTGTACAGGTCACTCCTGAGACGAGATTCTTCGAGTTAGTGTTAAAATCCATAGCCAGGCCATGGAACCAATTAGTACCAGTATATCAAGGAGGATTGAATCCAGAAGAATTGATCGACTGGATCAACAGTATGGAGAAATTCTTCGATTACGAAGAAACAGAGGATGAGAAGAAAGTGAAGTTTGCTGTCACCAAATTAAAAGGCCATGCAGCACTTTGGTGGGATGGTGTGCAGGCGGAAAGGAAGAGACTTGGTAAGCAGCCAATCAAGAACTGGAGCCGAATGGTAGCAAAGTTAAGAGGTAAGTTCTTGCCACGTAATTATCAGTAAACATTGTTTAGACAAATGCAAAATCTTAGACAGAGAGCTTTAACAGTAAAGGAGTATACAGAGGAGTTTTATAAAGTGAGTATAAGAGCTGGAGAAGCCCAAGACACAGACGAGAAGGTGGCTAGATATATGAATGGCCTCAGAATGGACATTCAGGATGAGATAAGCTTGTTGTCTCCTAAAACAGTAGAGGAAGCTTATCAGATAGCACTGAAAGCGGAGGAAAAGCTCATAAGGAAGCAGTTTGCCAGAGGGAGAGGGACTTTCAGAGGAAGAGGAAGTCAAGGTGGTAGAGGTAGATCTACAACACCTAGAGATGGAGCTAGCAGTAGCTCAACCCAGCATGCACCCAAAGAAGGTGATGCAAGAGGCAGAGGGAGTTTTTCCAGAGGAAGAGGAGGCAGAGGAAGAGGCAGAGAAATAAGATGTTATAGGTGTAACAAACTGGGACACAGAGCTTTTGAGTGCCCAGAGAATGCTGACACAAAGCAGAGGAATGCAATTGTTGCTCCAGCTGAAATAGAAGCACCAGCGACAGCGGTAGTAGAAGAAGAAAATACACCAGAAAGGGGAGAATCTCTGGTGGTAAATAAAGTTTTACTTAAACTAGTGAAAGAGATGGCTGCTGAACCGCCACAAAGGAAAATTTTGTTCAGGACAGTGTGCAAAATCCAAGGCAAATGTTTCCAGATGATCATTGATAGTGGCAGCACTGATAATTTGGTCTCTACAGAGGTAGTGGAGAAATTGAAGCTGAAGACAATGAAGCATCCAACACCTTATAAGGTGTCATGGTTACAAAAGGGACATCAACTATTGGTAAGTGAACAATGTGAAGTGGAATTTCAAGTGGGAAAGTACAAGGATAAAATTGTTTGGGAGGCCTTGGCAATATGACAGAGGAGCCATGCATGATGGGAAGCGGAACACCTACAAGTTTGGAAAAGATGGTGTTAATCATACATTTTTGCCTTTGCAAGAAGAAGATGTATCGGGACAGAAGACTGATCCAAAAACTCTGTTGCTTGGAGGGAAGGAGTACTTGAAGCAGATTGAAGAAAATGAGTTAAATTTTGTTGTGATTTGCAAGCCCAAGGTAATATTGACTTCTACAAAAATTTCTGAATTACCCATTGAAATTCAAGAAATGCTGGAGAATTATTGTGATATTATTGTTGATGATTTGCCTAATGAATTACCGCCAATTCGAAAAATCAGTCATCATATAGACTTGATTCCTGGAGCAAGTCTACCTAACAAAGCAGCATATAGAATGACTCCTACAGAGAATGAAGAAGTGAAAAAATAGGTGCAAGAATTTCTTGACAAGGGGTTGATTAAAAAAAGCCTGAGTCCTTGTGCAGTGCCCACAGTGCTGAGCCCGAAGAAAGATGGAGGCTGGAGAATGTGTACAGATTCAAGAGCCATCAACAAGATTACAATCAGGTACAGATTTCCATTACCTAGAATTGAAGATTTACTGGATTGTTTATCTGGTGCAAAATATTTTTCAAAGTTAGATCTTAAGAGTGGTTATCATCAGATAAGGATAAGAGAAGGGGATGAATGGAAAACCGCTTTTAAGACCAATGAGGGGTTATATGAATGGAGAGTGATGCCTTTTGGGCTGTCCAATGCACCAAGTACATTTATGAGGCTTATGAATGAAGTCCTCAAGGAATTCATTGGTAAATTTGTAATTGTATATCTGGATGATATATTAGTCTATAGCAGATCTAAGGAAGAACACTTGAGGCATTTAAATTATGTTCTACAGAAGCTGCAGCAAGAAAAATTATTGTTAAATCTGAAGAAGTGTTTGTTTATGAAAGAAGAGCTGGTGTACTTGGGGTTTGTTATCTCAGCCGAAGGATTAAAGATGGACCCAGAAAAGATCAAGGCAATTGTGGAGTGGCCTTCACCCAAGAGCATTTTTGAGGTAAGGAGTTTTCATGGTCTTGCTAGTTTTTACAGAAAATTCATCAAGAATTTTAGTAAGATTAATGCACCTATTATTGAGACCATAAAGAAAGATAAACAACCATTCAAGTGGACTGATGAAGCAGAGAGAAATTTTCAGCTGTTGAAGAGGAAAGTAACTGAAAAGCCTGTTTTGATTCTTCCTGATTTTAACAAAACTTTTCAAGTTAAGTGTGATGCCAGCGCAGAAGCAATTGGAGGAGTTTTGAGCCAAGAAGATAGACCAATAGCTTACTTCAGTGAAAAGTTAAATGATGCAAGAAAGAAATATTCTTCTTATGATAAGGAGTTCTATGCAGTGGTGCAGGCACTAAAGAAGTGGAGGCATTATTTAATGTCGAAAGAATTTATTCTTTATTCAGATAACCATGCATTGCAGTTTATAATGCAGCAACCAAAACTCAGCCAAAGACATGCTAAATGGGTGGAATATCTTCAAGGCTTTCATTTTGTGTTAAAACATATAACTGGACAGTCAAACAAAGTTGCAGATGCCTTAAGTAGGAGGAGTATATTGCTGCAAGAAAGTCAAATCCAAGTGTTGGGTTTTGATTTTCTTAAGGAATTATATAAAACTGATTCAGACTTTAAGGAAGCATTTGAGGCTTGTGAAAATCCTGTTTTGGCGGACAGAAGCAAGTGGCTGGATTATTTTATACAAGATGGATTGTTATTTAAGAAAAATCAGCTGTGCATACCAAACTGTTCAATGAGAGAAAATTTAATCAAAGAAAAGCATAGTGGAGGACTTGCAGGACATTTTGGTAGAGAGAAGACTTTTGACCAGCTCAACAGATTCTACTTCTGGCCGAAAATGAAATCTGAAGTGGAGAAGTATGTAAGAAATTGTAAAGTCTGCCAGTATGCAAAAGGAAGGAGTCAGAACACAGGATTGTATATTCCATTGCCAATTCCAGATAGGCCTTGGGACATGGTAAGTATGGATTTTGTGCTAGGATTTCCAAAGACTCAAAGAGGCTATGATTCAATTTTTGTTGTAGTAGACAGATTTTCAAAAATGGCACACTTCATTCCATGTTATAAAACTAGTGATGCTTCTCATATTGCTAACTTGTTTTTTAAAGAAATTGTGAGATTACATGGATTGCCCAAAAGCATTGTTTCAGACAGGGATTCAAAGTTCGTTGGACATTTCTGGAGAACACTATGGAAGAAGTTGGGAACTAAATTAAACTTTAGTTCTGCCTATCATCCACAAACTGATGGACAGACTGAAGTTGTGAACAGAAGTTTAGGCAATCTCTTGAGGAGCTTTACTGCAAAACATCCAAAGCAGTGGGATCAAGTGTTACCACAAGCTGAATATGCATATAATGACTCACCAAACAGGAGCACAAGGCAGAGCCCATTCCATATTGTTTATGGAATGCACCCAAGGGGAATATCTGAATTGAGAAATTTGGGAAAAGAAGAAATGAGGAGTGCAGAAGGTGAAGACTTTGCATCAAGAATACAGGCAATACATGAACAGGTGAAACAACAGCTACAAGACAGCAACATTCAATATAAAACCAGAGCAGACATGAAGAGAAGAGAAATGAACTTTGAAGTTGGAGACTTGGTTTTAGCACACCTCAGAAAGGAGAGATTTCCAAAGGGGGAGTATAATAAGTTAAAATCTAAGAAAATTGGACCATGCAAGGTACTAAGGAAATTCTCTGCAAATGCTTATGAGATTGAATTACCACCTGGTGTGGGAATATCACCAATTTTTAATGTTGCAGACCTGTACAAGTATGAGAATGAAGCTGCAAATGATATAGCACAGGATCAAGAAATTCCAGAGAATGATTGGGTGAAACAGTTACCCATAGCCAAGAATTTACAGCCAGAAAGAATTCTGGACAGGGAAGTATATAAGAAGACAAGAGCACGAGAATATTTCCAGTATCTGGTAAAATGGAAGGGACAGTCGATTACTGAAGCTACTTGGGTTACAGAAGACATTCTACAGGAATTGGGCAAATCTGTAGATGAGCTCATGGACAGGAGCCCATGAAGAGTTTTGTCCTCAGGAGTCTGATGCGGGAGCATGCGAGTCAGAGGGGAAGAATCTTCCAAATTATTCCAAAAAATCCAAAAAAATTTACAGGCAAGGGAGTGGGGTCCTTTAGCCTGCAATTTCTATGTTTTTAGTTAAAAAAATTAGAATAAATCTAGAAATAAATCAGGCATTGTAATAAAGCTCTCAAGCTTTAAATCATTCATTTTTTTTCCTTGTAAGACGAGAGGACTTATCCTTAGAAAAAAAAAAAAAAAAACATAAAATAGAATAAAGGCCAGAAAAGCACACAAGCGCCTGAGAAATCACTTTAAAGCAAAAAGGACAAAAGCTATGTGCTTTGTATTCAGGCTCTGTAATGTATATATGGATAGACGATGAATAAAGGAATTGGTGTTGATGGTTCTAGTTTCCACCATATAAACTGCTGTACGTTACTCTGTTTGTTTTTGGCGTTCTTTTCCAGCGCGCAAATGGTGTAATTGTTAACTGTTGGTGCTTGGCGTTATGTAATATAGATTGCCCGAATCTATTGTTATACTGCGGTCTCCTTTGAAGATATACAGAGAGAGCGAACCTATTTAATGCGCACCTATCTCTGTTTGCTTGAATGCTGTCCATTGTGTGCCTTGTATACATCGATTGAAGATTATCGAGCAGCGGTCACAGGTTGAAGATAAGGCGAATGATGCTATTATCTTATCTATTATCGGAAGAGAGATATGCCATGTATGCTTGACCAACGATCACAGGTTGAAGCTTGTAGTTGAACGCCCGTATGTATATGACAATTTGTTGTTAGAATTTAATTGATGACAGGTTTCAGTTAATGCGCATATATACATAACGATTACTCCTTGAAGCGCTGCGTCCTACCAAGTTAAGATAGACTGCGGCGAGCGTGTTAAATAATAAGTCTGCTATATGTCCAGGTTGTATGCGTTGGCATATTGATTGAGAAATTAAGAATAAGTCTGCTATAAGTCTGCGTTGGCATATGACTATGTCCAGAATTTAAAGAAGAGCTGCTATGTGTGTTAAACTAATTGTTCAAGAAATGCTAGGGCAGTCTAATGACTGATGTGCCCAGGATAGGAGGAACGGAAATTGACCAAGCCATAGAAGAGATATCTGGATGATTAGGGAGACTGTCATTAAAGCCTGCATCCCCACCATCAGAAAGAAGGATTTTAGGACATTAATAAGCATTATAATTAGATTTAAGAGTGCAAGATACAAAATTTAAACAACATTAGTAACCTTTTTATTTCTTAAATTGATAATTTTTAAACTCTTAGAACTAGAAAGAAGAATTTTAGGACATTAATTAGCATTATAATTAGAGTTAAACATTTATTAGAAACTTTTTTATTTCTTAAATTGATAATTTTTAAACTCTTAGAACTAGAAAGAAGGATTTTAGGACATTAATTAGCATTATAATTAGAGTTAAGAGTGCAAGATAGAAAATGGGTTTTTCTATGTTTACCATGTAAGCATTAAGGGGGGGACTTGGAGACAATGCATCCATGGCTTCCTTGTTGAATTTGGAATTAGTTTGAGATTTATAGGAGGTAGATTTTCTCAACTCCTATCTCTAAGGTTAGAAGTAGTTGGATCTAAGTTCAACTATATAATTGTATTGTAAATGAATGCAAGCGTGCAATAGAGAATATAATTTTGACTGTATTTCTGTGTACTATGTCTACTCTTCAAATTCTTTTTTTGTATTTAATAATTATTTTTTAATGTTATTATAAGGATATAACTAAATTAAACTTATAAAATCAAAAATAAAAAAGTACATAAAATAAGAATAAATTTCTTAAATTGAATTTGATTAATTCTTAATTTTTTTGTGATAAATAAATTTTGTGAAAATTAAAGATAAAAAGAATTTGTTTAAATAATTATATGCTCACATTAAATTTAAATTTTAAAATATTTATCACATTACTAATTTTAGATAAAACTATAATAACCTTGAAACATGTTTTTTTATATTTTTAAACATAAAATTAAAACTTTAAAAAATCCCAAATAATATTTTAATCAAATAATATTTTATTTAATATATATATATAATAATCATCATCATGATTAAAGTTTAAGAAATCATTTTTTTTAATTAAAGATAGAAAACATTTTCTTAAATAATTATATGCTCACATTAAATTTAAACTTTAAAATATTTATTACATTACTAATTTTAGATGAAGCTAATAATCTTCGAAACCTTCCTTTTTCATATATTTTTAAACATTAAATTAAAATTTAAAAAAATTCCAAATAATATTTTATTTTATTTTATTAAAGCTTAATAAATTATTTTTTATTTGACTTAACTAACTCAACATTATAAACAACATAAATTTAGTTTAATTAAAAATTATATTTTTTAATTATATAATTTTAATATTTTTATTACTTAAAATTAATTCATTTATATTTAAAATTATATTTTTTAGTTATATAATTTTAATAGTTTTATTACTTAAAATTAATTCATTTATATTTTTAAACTTCGGCATTTTGCAATGTAAAATTTAAATGCTCAAATTCAAATATAACGATATATTTTCATTAATGTAAAATTAGTCCATATGAATTACAAATCGTATGAATTAACTCACAAAACCCTAACCTACAATTTTTGTTTATGATAATAATATTACAAGAAACTAACTTGCATAATAACTAATTAACTATTTATTTATATATTTATATTTAATTCGGAAAGTATATATTTACATATGATTCCATATTATATTAATGATTTTTGATATATAGCTATTTCATAATATACATATATATTTAATTAGTATTCCATATTAGTAATTATTAGGTTATTAATGATTAATGTTTGATTTAGTGATTACAATTTTTTGTAATAAATATAACAAAAACTAACTTTCATAATAATTAACTAACCATTTATTTATATCATTATAATTAGGCCTCGTAATAACTAGTTTATTCATTCTCTTAATTTTTAAATACAAACTTTACCTTTATTCAAATGTTGGTAATAAATATAACAATAATTTTGGTAATAATTATGACAAAAATAACTTTTCCTTTCCCTTGGTCTACTGAGGTTGGCCAATCAAATTTAGTCGTTTCTCAATCAAATTGTTGAGTCCAATATAGTTGTTTCCTAGTCAAATATAGCCAATGGAAGATCTACTCTCCCTATTTAACATGCAGCCATGATCTGATTCTTCAACTTGTCCTAACAATGAACCACACTCGTTGGTTCGGAACACGTCGACAAAAGTATTATAATGTGATTTCCGCCAAAAAATATTCTCAATAAAGTTTATGTATGTTTGTATCTTAAATATGTAACATAATTACAAGAAATCATGCATGGTGGAAACAACCATGAAGCCTATGTTAATGAAGCCCCTCAATATACAACCAATAATATCACCAACATCTACCAAGTGCACACTCATAGGTATGTCACTTCCTCTATAAAGGACCTATGCATAACATAAACCATTCAAACAACATTGATAAGTTTGTAATAAATTGTAATTATTGTTTATGAATGATAGTAAATAATGGCTACAGTAATTGTGTTTTTCATAAAGGTAAAAGAAAATAAAATTTTGGGTGGATAAATATTATAAGTGGTATTAGAGCCGAAGGATTCAGCACTGTGGCCTGATTAAGGGTAAGAGAAGTGAAAATTTATGTCAAGAGTGCATTGAAGTAATTTCATTATATGAGTCAAATTATCAAAGTATTAATCAATTTATTGTTGAGGCATCCCTTACCTATAAAGGTTGACTTATTGAACTCCTATGAGAACAAATAGTTGTTGAAAGATTTATTTGACAATAAATGATAATTGGGCAATCTATATTCTATTACTGTTAGATAATGAGAAAATTTCAAGAGTTTGGAATGATGAGGAAGCACATGCACCAACAAATTAGAAGATGAATACTAGATAAACTAAGTAAAGTGACATTTCCTACACTATGGATAAGATTGAGAAGGAAGATGGGTGTTGCATGTGAGATCATTCTGAGAAGTTTCAGATTATTTGTAGGACGATTACATGTTAATGGTTGCAAGATTCTTTTGTTAATTTACATAAGGTTTATTTAGATACATAGATTATAAGAGTGATAACGATATTTATAAGGATTTAGGTCAAGAAAGGAGACAAGTATAAAAATAAGTTAAAAGTACTACTGATGTCAAAGTAAGTAACATTTAATTGTAATATCAAATACATTGCACTTGTATAGGACGTCGATCGAGAACCTTGCATTAGGGGAAATTTTTGTCTAAAAGTGCCGATGAAATTTTCATGTAATTTCCATGACATAATATGTAAACCAATCAAAATCCTTTAAATTTAAAAAGAGGTACATGTAAAAATTTCGGAGGGTAAAGAAGAAAAACTATTTTTTTTAACTATATTCTTAGCTTATCTCCTTATATGTTTACTCAAATTTCAATTCTAGGCATTCATTGGATGCATAATTAAATTCCACATCCAAGCTGATAAAGGAATTAATGAGATTTTGCACTAAAAAGTTTGTTGAAAAGGGAGCCACAAAAAGAATGGTCATCATAGTAGAACAATTGGAACAAACCATTAGCATAGAGGATTATAACAGTCAAGTGGTTGAGAGTTGTAGTTGAATGGCTAGATATGATACCTGATCAACAAATAGTGAAATGGAGATAACCTGTGACATATATGATGTAAAAAAATAAGTCTCAGGAATAAAAGTAAATAATATTTGGAAGGAGTGTGGTTATGGTATCTGGTTTATTCCTCACCACCAAATGGATATGGAGACACAACAAGACAGTGTTGTTGCGTTACATCAAAATTTAGCAAGTATAAAGTGAATAAGACCAGAGTCGAAAATATGAAAATATATTAAGAAGTGAAATGGCCCTAAGCATGGGAAATGAATCTAGATAGTTTTTGAAAATTTATGTGCCTTGTGTATGTAGAGGGCTCAAGAATTCTATGAGTTATAAACTCACAATACTAAACCCCAAAATGATTCGCTAAATGGTTTATTTTATAACCACCTTACAGTTGGGAAGGCTAAGTATGATTAAAAAAAAGATAATGGAATTCTGATTAATTCAAATGAATAATAATTGTAATTATGATATCTAAATATTTGAGATAAGTTGATACAATAAGGTGAACAAGAGAAAATGCATGCTAAATTTCATGGGTGACTCAATAGAACTGCAAGAAACTATATATATAATATTAGCACAAAATGATTGTGTCAAACTATATTGCATAACATGCTATCCATTCTATAAAATATGTGTAGTCTACGGGTGTTGTTAATGGAAACCCAGTTGGGTAGACAATTTTGTCGCCTTTCTCTTTATCAGAGAAACAATGAGCTTCTTTTGAAATTGTTTATTTGCAACTTGTTAACGGTGGAAATGATGATCCTTTGAAAATGATTATTCAAGGAACCGCTGAAACTGGAAAGCCTTCTCTTATTCATGGTATTTATCATTTTTTTTTTCAACAATGAATGATAGAATTATATTCTTATTGCTTGCTCCAATTGGTATTTTTTCTTTTAATACACGTGGAAAAACAATACACTTTGCTTTGAAAATTCCTATAAAAGATAATAAATAAGAAATTAGGCACATTCGATATATTTTTATTGATGGAATGAGAATTATAGGTTGAATGTTATTCATACATATAGATTCACGTTTGTGAGAAGCCTTTCCTAAAAACAAGGCTTCCCTTTTTGGTGGCAGCTCCATGGTACTTGTGAGTGACTTTGGACAACTACCTTTTATTAAGGATAAACCCTTGTATGCATATAAAATAGCAAGGAAAATGTTGTGTCAAAGACTCAACATTGTTATTAATTTGGATAAAATTTATAGGCAACAAGGAGATGATCTTAGACATGCATCTTTTCACAGTCTTTTAACCAATATTAGAAATGCAGATCCTTTTTTGGATGATTGGGATTTTCATACGAAGTGTGTCGATAGATGCTTACATCCACACAAAAAGAGTTTATTAGATTCTTCAATTCTCTTGTTTGCAATGAATAATCTCGTCAATTTACACCAAAGGAAAATGATAAAACCATTAAATTGTCCAATTGCAATATGTGTTGTAGAATGTGCTAGAAGAACAAAAATAGTTGACAATGATGATGATATCTTGGAGCATTAAGTGTTAAGTTTTCATGGAGAATGTGTCATGATGACATGTAATTTATGGGTTGAAGTTGGATTGGTTAATGGTGCACTTCTATATATTGAAGATATCGTATATGTTCCTAGTTCAAAGTCACCACAACTTCCACAATTAGTTATAGTTATTTTTGAGAAGTACATTGGTGTTCCATTTGACAGGGATTTTCAAAACATTTTTCCCATAACACCTATCGTTAGAGGGAATATTAAATAGATGCCTTTGAAAATGGCATGGGCCCTCACTATACACAAGTCATAGGGGATGACTTTGCAATGAGCCATTGTAGATATTGGAGATAAAGAGAGGTGAGGTTTGACATTTACAACTATATCAAGATTGAAATCCATTGATGGTTTATGGATTTCACCACCATTTTATTTTCAACGTTATGCAAAAATGAAAAACAATGCTTATGTTACACTTAGGAAGAAAGAGGAGGAACAATTGAAGTCAATATCATTTTGAGGTATTTATCTTGAATAGAGTTTAGTGCTTTAGCATAGCTATGAAACTAATATGAATAATTTTTTATTTTGGTTGTTGTAACTTGCAATAAATTGTATGTACACCAATAAGTTATTCATTTTTTTTCTTGTCTATATTTAAATAGATTTGTTAATAATTAAAGCTAATAGATTAAATAATTAGAAAAAATTACATGAGTAAATAATTTATTGTAGTGTTGTTGTCAATAATCAGTTAAATTGTAGCTATTTTTTAGTTCTTTTGTCCTTATTTTCAATCATATTAAATTTATCTCTCTTTATTTTTTTAGTGAATTCTTGTTTTATATTTTATCTACAAAATATGTGTGTGTGTGTGTGTACTAATTTTATTTTATTTTTATTTTCTCATTAAAATGCAAATAAAAAATGATGTCATGTATTATGCCTCAATGGTTCGTGTTATTGTTAAAGTAATAAAATTTCTTCTTGTAGGTTTTAATCCTGTTCATAAATTACCTACATACGAATTCTAAAAATAGAAAATAAACAATGGCGAGAACATAAAACATAAAACATATATACACAGATATTTTCCCCTCGATCCCAAAATCAGGACTACTAGATTGATTTTTCATTATATTCCTTTCAATGTTACAATACATATATATACATGTCGAAGCATTTAACCTGAATCCATTAACCATGGATTAGAACATAACCATAGTTCCCTTGACTGGATCTACAAAATACCATGGGCAGAAAACCATCATGCCAAAAACCATGTGAAAAAGTACTCATGCACAAAACCATAGGTAGGTCCCTCCCACCTAACAGAGGGTCCAAAAAAAATTCTTAAGGCACTGCACTAGACCCCGTGCAGGGGGACTACTGCCCCCTGAAAACCCCTTATATGGGGGGTTATGCCCTCCCTATGACCCTCCCTGCATGCGACTAGTCATGATAGAATATAACACACAACCATTACTCTCCCACTTGTTGTTTTCCTTTCCACACAAGGGGTCATAGGAGAGCTTAGTCATTATTCCAAGCCCTACAATGCCCATTATTTCTCTACACCAAGAAAACTAATCATTTCTCATAGAATTCGTCAATGCATCTGCAAAATTCTTCAAAGTTTCCACCTTTGCCAGCAACACCTTTTTGTCCTCAACCATATCCATAAGAAAGTGGTATTAAACATCAATGTGCTTTGTCTCTGAATGATAAGCAGGGTTCTTTGCCAAGAAAATTGCACTTTGGTTGTCACAGTCTATCCTTATAGCTTGATGTACTAACCCCATACTTGAAAACAATCTCTACAACCAAACCTCTTGCTTTATTGCATGAGTGGTTTCCACGTATTCTGCCTCTCTAGTTGAAAGTTCCACTACAAACTGTCTCTTGTTCATCCAATTGACTGCACCTCCAAATAAGTTAAACACATACCCACTTGTACATCTTCTCTGATCTGGATCTCTAACCTAGTATGTATCAACAAAGGCACGTATGTTCAAAACTCTGTCCAATATTGTTCTTCCTTTGTAGGACAAACCATAATAACTAGTGCCACGAAAATACCTGAAAACCCACATCAATATTGTCCAATGCTCCTTCCATTGCATACATCAGTCTATCAACTGCACTTGTGTATGGAGCACGGGACACATCCTCTTCCTCTTCTTGTGTCTTGGGACACTGTTCAGCAGATAAATTTACACCTACATGAATAGGAACCTTCACTGGTTTACTATCCTACATATTAAACCTTTGTAGTATTGTCTCAACATACTTCCTTTTGTTTAACTAGAGCTTCCTCTTTGCTTGATCTCATTTAATTTCCATGCCCAAAATATAGATTGTGGCACCAGGATCCTTCATTTCAAATTAGGAGGACAATCGGGTCTTCAAATCCTGGATAATTTCTTTGTCATTTCCAATCAACAACATATCATCCGCATATAAGACTAGATAAATAACGTGGTCACCAATTAATCTAGAATACACACAATGATCTTCTTTGCTTTTGGTGAAGCCAAGTCCCTGTATATATGTATCAAATTTCTAATACCACATCCTTGATGATTATTTTAACCCATAAAAAGAATTTTTTAACCTACATACCAGTTCTTTCTTACCCTTCACCGTAAAGCCTTCAAGTTGTTTCATGTAGATCTCTTCTTCCAGATCCCCATGAAGAAATTTTGTCTTCACATCCATCTATTATAACTCAAAATCAAAAGCAGAAACAATAGATAAAATTAATCTAATAAAAGCTACCTTGGAAATTGTAGGAGAAAAAATATCACCAAAATCAATTCCTGGCACCAAAGAATAATCTTTTTCTACCAACCGAGATTTGTATTTCTCCACCTTGACTTTTTCATTCATCTTTTTCTTAAACACCCATTTGCTTCCAATGGGATTCCTTCCAGCCGACAAGTCAACCAAATCCCAAGCCTCATTTTTGTCCAAATATGCCATTTCATCAACCATGGCCTTTTTCTACAGTTTTCCCTCCTCTGGGATCATCATCAATAATAGATAAAGCAAAATTTGAATAGAAAGCACATGGACTATATATTTTTGGTTGCCTTGTTTCTCAAACTGATCTTCTCATAGCTAGAGTTTGTGGCTCTTCATCTTCTGATTCATGTTTTGTTGTAGAGTCTAGTTCTTCCTCCTTTAGCTCAAACTCTATCTTCCTAGGTTCCTTTGGTAGGACTTCATGCTTAATAACATATTTTACCTCTCTAAACACCACATTTTGACTGTATACATCCTTCCTTATTTTTGGGTTCCAAAGCTCATAACCTTTTAAACCATCCTTATACCCAATAAATATGCACCATTCAAGTTTACTATCCAACTTGGTTCTTTTCTCCTTTGGAACATGTACATATGCATCACAACCAAATACCTAAAGATGTGAAAGAGAGGTTTTCTTACCAATCCAAACCTCATGTGGAGTCTTATCCTCCAATGTTGATGAAGGTGATCTATTAACCTAGTAACATGTAGTCTCCACCGCCCCTACCTAGAATTCTTGTCCTGACTCGACACCACTAAGCATGATTCTTTCCTTTTCCATCAACATCATGTTCATTCTTTCTGCAAATCTATTTTCTGAGGTGTGTAAGGAGTAGTCTTCAGCCATGATATACCACACTTCTTACAGAACTCTTCAAATTCCTTCTTGCAGAACTCTCCACCATTATTTGTCTTAAGCACCTGTATCTTCTTCTTTGTATTCTTTTCCACCAGAGCCTTAAATTCTTTAAGCTTGTCAAAGGCTTCCAATTTCTTCCTAATGAAATATATCCATGTATTCCTTGAGAATTCATCTATAAATGATACTTAGTACAGATAATTACCTAGTGATGGAAACGACACAGGTCCAAACACATCATTGTTCACAAGCTCTAATATCCCTTTCACCCTCTTAGCACCAGAGGGGAAACTCATCTAATTATGCTTCCCATATACACAATGTTCACAGTAATCAAAATCCAAAGAGAAATTAGACATACCTTAGACTACCATACCATTACTATGCAGTATTCGAAGGCCCTTCTCTCCAGTATGTCCAAGCCTTTAATGCCATAACATGGTCATTTCTCCAGAGACCACTAGATTTTCTGCTCCATTTTCAGGAACCACAGAATTGTTGCACGCATCAATAATAGTGCTACCCAAAATCTTGTACAGAGTTCCATTCCGAACTCCCTGCATCAATACCAGTGCTCCCCGAACCATATTACAGGTATCTTTCTTGAACACTATTTTTACCTGCATCATCCATCTTGCTTACAGAAATCAGATTTTTGGCCAATGCAAGAATATGCAGAACACCACGAAGTGTTCTAATCATTCCACCTTGTAACTTCAGCTTGACTTTTCCATGTCTAATGATTCTAGCCTTCCTATCATCCTCTAAGAAGACAACACCACCATCATATTTCTCATACTCGCAAAACCACTTCCTATGTGGAGTGAAGTGAAAGGATCTACATGATTCAATCAACCATGCCTCATGATATAAATGTGTACTTGAAGAAGAAGCCAAGTACACATCCCCACTTTCATTTTAGGTGGTTTTGCCTCTACAGAAGGAGCATCATCAAATCCATTTCCTTTCTGAGGAGATTTAGATCTACAGTCCTTTTTGAAGTGTCCTTCCTTTTAGGGGTGATTTTAGGGGCGAATGTTCGCCCTTTGGCGAAATTAAAGGGTTTTAAATTTTTAGTGGGCGAATATTTTGTATCATAGTACATTTTTACAAATCACCTCAAATAGCCCACCTTATTTTAAGGGAGAGGGTAAAAAAGGTAAATTTAGCCCTTGAAATTAGGAGTTACAACCTTCCATTCGCCCATTTTCAAGAATAGGTTTTATTTAAGTGAATCCATTCGCCCATTTTCAAGAATAGGTTTTATTTAAGTGAATCCTATGGGCCAAAGGCCCAAATACCATATTTATAAAAGAGGTATGGTAAATTAATAAAAATATAAATAAATGAGAGGTATGGTAAATAAATAAAGCATTTTTATATTTACTCCATAAGTCACCTTATATACATGCAAGGGTGTAAACAAATAAAAATATAAGTAAAGTGGAGGTATGGTAAATAAATAAAATGTCTTTTTATACTTACTCAAAAGGTATGGTAAATAAATAAAAATATAAATAAACTAGATGCATGGTAAATAAATAAAACCACTTTTTATATTTAGTCCATAACCCTCATTCTATTTATGAAGGCTCAAGAAAGAGGTTTTATTTAAGTGAATCCTATGGTCCAAATACCATATTTGTAAAAGAGGTATGGTAAATTAATAAAAATATAAATAAGCTAGAGGTATGGTAAACAAATAAAACATTTTTTTATATTTACTCCATAAGTCACCTTGTATTTATGAATGGTATGGTAAATTAATAAAAGTATAATAAATGAGAGGTATGGTAAACAAATAAAACATTTTTTTATATTTACTCCATAAGTCACCTTATGGGACAAATACCATGGACTAGATTGTTATTAATACCATGCAAAAAAACATTATTAACCCTAATATTAGTATTAATAAAAATAAAAATGGCACATGGTATTGACCCATGGTATTCACCAAAATGGCACATGGTATTGACCCATGGTATTCACTTGGAATGTAGCCTATTTAAATGGGGGAATTAAACCAGCATAGATCCATCTTTACTGTGGATCTACTAACCCTCGAGAGGTATCAAATATCATGATATGAAAACTAGCATAGAGTGAAAAAATATTTTATCCGATCAAGAGTAAAAATGGATGTTGTAATTTAATGTATGTTAAACATTTTAGCTTGGTTAAAATAAAAAATAAAATAAAAATCAACTATTAATTTTATTAATTTTTATAGATTACTAATAGTAATTTTTAAGCTCCAGGTTTATGATAACCCATGGTATTGACCCATGGTATTCATGTGAGCATAGACTATTTAAAGGGGAAATTCTATCTTAGATCCATCTTAATTCTGGGTCTACCACTGGGTCTACCAAGTGCTCAGAGGGATAAATAGATTTCATCCCCCTAAGAGTGGTAGATGTGGAGTTAAGATGGATATACGTTGGTTTTTATGATAATGAAGATATTAAATAGACTTACGAAATTATATTGTAAAATTATCTTAACGTGAATGGTTAAAGCATAGACATTGGACAAGTATATTTGTATACTTCTGTTTTAAAACCGAAACAAATCCAGGCTAAAAGGAATGGATTGATTGCACTAGTCATCCTTCTATAACTTTCCAACATATGCTGGAGTAAATAGATTGTAATTTGGGTAATTTTTTTAATTGAAAACGGGAACATACTTGTGTATTGGTAGGGTGGTTACGAGGTCCCTAGAAGTGGAGTAAACAGATTGCAATTTGGGTAATTTTTCTAATTGCAAACAGGAACATACTTGTGTGTTGGTAGGGTGGTTACGAGGTCCCTATAAGTGATGAATTTGAATTTTTCTTGGTTTTATATATAGTATTAGGTTTTTTCTCATGCTTTCTGTGAATGGCACAGGTGAATTTTATCCTACACCCACTAGGTTATCGATATGTAATTTCGGTAATTTTGATTTCAAAGGATATTTTAAAGAAATGCAATGATTTCATTTGTGTATTCAATAAACACAAGATTTTATAATTGAGTAAAATATTCGCCATGCCTATTGAGAGATTCGCCAAAAAATTATATATACATATCACATTATTGATAAAATCGCCTTCCATTTTTCCTATATACCATGGAGATTCGCCCATTTATTATACATGTAAATTTAGGGGGGGTTCTTAAAATTTTCCCTGCTTCCTTTCCACGTTTCTGACATACCTTTACAGGTTTTTCCTGGAGATTTAGATCTCCCTCTAGATTTAGATCTCCCACTTGAGGACTTATTTTTGTTTATGTTTTGGCACTGTCTTCATACAGACAAGGAATATCCATTGTGGCTCTCCATATTTTTCTTTCGTATCTCCTCCGACAACAAGGATGAGACTATTTCATCAAAATTCGAGGTAGTTGTATTGCTAACTATAGCAACAACTAGACTATCCCAAGAATCAGGTAGAGAACACAACAAACTAATGTACATAGCTTCATCTGAAATTTTTATATCAACAGATAACAACTAGCTTACCCTAGTATTAAAGGCATTAAGTTTCTTTTTCACCAAGTCTCCATCCTTCATCCTTAGGTTATACAGATTTTTTAATAAGAACAATTTGTTTACCAGATATTTAGATTGGTACAAAGTCCCTAACTTGACCCACAAATCCTTCGTTGTAGTTTCCCCTAATACATTCAACAATACTAAATATGAGATACACAACTGTATTGTGCTCTTTGCTTTCCAATCCAAATTCACCTAGCCTTCAGTTGACATTTATGTTGGTTTAGTATCCGGATCTACCGTGATCCACTGATATTTATCCACCAACAGATTCTCCATCTTGAACCTCCACGAGTCAAAACTATGACCATTAAATTTATCAATCTCTATCTTTCCATTGTTCACCATCTTCTTTCACTGCAAGAATCGATCCCACAGATCTCCCACAGAAAAGGGTCTACCATATGCCTGAGAAAAATCCCTTAGTAGAAAAAGCATCCCCTTGAAGCCGAGCATCTCTGATACCAAATGTAGGTTTTAACCATGCACATAAATTACTTTCATAAGATTTCTAAAAACAAAAAATAAATAATGGTGAGAGCATAAAATATAAAACAAATATACACAGAGATTTTCCCCTGGATCCCAAAACTGGGACTACTAGATTGATTTTTCATTATATTCCTTTCAATGTTACTATATACATATATATATAGATATATATATACATTGAAGCATTCATATCCCTCAATCCATTAACCGTGGATTACAACATAATCGTAGTTCCATTGATTGGATCTACAAAATACCATGGGCAGAAAACCATCATGCCTAAAACCATGTGCAAAACCCATGCACAAAACCATAGGTAGGTGTGCCGACCTAATATAGGGTCCAAAAAAAAATTCCTAGGGCACTACACCAGACCCCGTGTGGGGGGGCTACAGCCCCCCTGAAACTGCCCAAAAGGGGGGGTTGTGCCCCCCTTGAGACCCCGCAGCGCATGAAACTAATCTTCGAAAGAGTATAACACACACCCAACACTAGCGTATATTAGGAAAAGGGTTGATAGAAAACTTGGGTTTCATGCTTTTTTTTATGAACATGTCTACATCTTAGATGAAATGAAATCAAATGTGAAATAATTGTTGCATGTGCACTAGAGAGAATCTAGAAGAAAAATGAGAAGGGACTAGTTGGAAAGGGTAAATGTTTCGGGAATAGGTACCCTAGGGCTTTGGGTTAGAACCCGAATAGAGCAGAAGCAAACTACAACAAGAAACACTCATACAACTTAGGCTAAATGATTTTATAATCAAACTATGTAAGAGCGATTGTACCCGGGTTTCCTTCGTTCGAGTAGGTCTCGTAGGGTTCAGACCCTCTGCAACTCCCAATGTTCTTCAAACCTAAAAATCATTCAATTCGAACACACATAGCAATATAGAAGTAAAGCATATTCACGAAATTGACTTTATATCATATAAACAAATGATTGATCATACATCAAAACAACATTCATTTATGAATTACAACACAATTTGATGCATAAACATAGTTAATTTTGGAAACAAGACAACATTTCTTTTATTGCAGTAAGCTATAAATAACATGGAGAAAATTCACTTGAGTCTTCTTCTTCTGGCTCCAAGTGGAACCTTCCTTCGGAAAGTGCATGAGGCACAAGGATTCATCAAACTTAGTCAGGGATAATATCAGTATAATAACTCTATCTCTTCTCCCTTAAGGCCTTCCCATAGAGGTGTATTTATACCTCTCCCAATTAGTTTTTTAGTTAGGAAATAGTTGGGCTACAAGCACTAGGAGGTAATCAACAGGTAAAACCCGTGAACTCCGCCCACAATTAAGGAAATTTAATTTTTTAAAGTGTTTTAACACATATACACGGGTTGGGTATTTATTGACCCGTGTGTACACATTTTTATCTCAGGGCAAAGTAGCGTACAAGGAATAAAACACTATTTTTAATATATTTGGGCCAAGTCTGGAACGAGGGGTTGCCCTAGGCCATAAACCAAGCATCACAAATACCAAGAGTGGTAAATGGTTTTATAATAGATGCCCCCTAATATATGAGGTTAGAAGGGGTACATGATGTCTAAAATGTATTAAGTGTATGGAAAGAATCTTGTCAAGGCTAAGAAGGACTTCACTAGAATTCAGCTTGCCAAGCAATCAAAAAGAGATGACAAAGAAACTATTGTCTGAGGCGAGCATACCCATGCTCAGAAACAATAAAGCATGTCCACATATCAAGTACAAGTGAATCCAATATGTATATAAGTATAAATGAACTGAAAGTACATAATGGATAATTTGATCGTGATAAAAAAGCACATGTCGGAATATCACATATAAGAAGATGATCAATGATGCTGAAAGATGAAGCTCATCACTGATGTCAAAAAATGATCCCAATAATACCAAATGAACATGATGGAATAAAATGATACTACATCACAACTCGGATGCTAGCATATAAGATGTCAATGTAAAGAACTGCAACATATAAGGTGGATGGTGTCAACTAGCAGCAACAGGAGAACCTGACAAGTGAACCAAAACATGCTGATGCAACCCGAGGTCTTCATCGACCGCCGTGGTACATTTCTACACAATGGGAATAAATGATTTGAGTTCGACTGCGTGAGAAATCGTTTGATTACCGGTCATTGACGTATACCGCTAACAAATTCAATACTACTCACTGATAATGATAATGAGAGTCAAGGTACCTAGTACAATCTAACAAGTGCGAATAAATGAGTTGAAGTCGAACACCTGGAAGAATCTATCAATCAGGGGACAATGATGGTTTCCCACTGTCGATAGTGAAGGAATCTGCCACTGATGACTGCAAACCCCAAGGTACTGCCAAATGGACTCTAGATATTTTTCCTAGAGAAAATGAACTGTAGTCGATAGGAAAAGATCCTCTAGAAGGAAGACATTAAGGCATCCTTCATCAATCTAACGCGAGTGTAACCCGTAGGCCAATAATTTGGAAGGAATCAGGTGAAAAAGATGTAGTAACCCAACCGAAGCATGTTTCCGACATACACAAGATGTAGCTAGCGCATGATAGAAACCCTCTAAACCAACCAATAATGAAATCTGACACAGAAGCGAGGAATCCACCAATAGGGTCAAATGGAAACCAAGGCACTGCACGAATCCCAATGTGTGATAATGAAAATTGAATTCAAACACAAGGGAAACCACTCAGTCAAAGACCCATGATACTAATCAATGTTGAGCACAAGGTGAACTATCAACAACGAAAGTAGGGCTAGGGTGCAGCTTTAGGTCTGCCCTCAGAGAAATATGTCGTAGTCGATAGGGACAGAACCCACCAACAAGAAGTCAATAGAGACCTTCTCAAATTGGCACGAGAAAAGGACCAATATAATTTATGTGATGACAAACATGACACTGACAACCAGGGATGTTCGACTAAAAAATAGGTCAAGAGACACCATAGAGAGGTCGACTCAAGCTTACTTCCCTTGAACAAAAGCACGACTCAATGATGACTATATGGCAGCACATGATAACTCTGTATAAGTTTGTCATGCAAGAGGCATGAGCAAACTCTCCATATGATTGGAAGAGGTAACCAATCTGAGGAGTACTGACTCAATAACAAGGTTAAGGCATACCTAAGTCAAACTAAATCCCGCCCAAATGGAGGAGAGACTTTCTTTTGAGTGTTTTGTTAAAGGGCGACACGACTAACTCTAGCTGCCAACAAAATATGGAAATGTTGTCCCTATTCCCACTCTTTTTGGAATATATAAATTTTTTGTCATTTTCTTTAAGCTGGAAAAAGAATAAAAGAATGCTATAGTACAGTGGAAGGAACGAGTGTCAGTGAAACAGATGATCTAGTTCCTGTGAGGGGAACATTCCTATGCTTAATGTAGGGAGGTGAAATTGGTCAAGGACACTCAAAGGAATTCTCTTTCAATGGGTAAAAAGATGTGTCAAGCTACGGAAGCTAATTGTTTCCATGGTTTATTTTGCAAAAGACATGGTCAAATAAGTGGCTTAAACACGAATCCAAGTGAAGCCAGATTGAGGCCAAAAGGTGCAAATAGTCAAAATGTAATGCAGTAGTACAACTCAACACAAAGGAGCCTCTAGGGTATAAGGCCAGAAATTAGCACGAAAGAAAGGAGAATGTGCCTTCAATGCATCAGTCATGGCAGGACTAAAGAGGACTCTTGAGCCTACTCAGTATAGCAGCATGGCCAACCAATTTCAGCAAGGTTCTAACTAAGATGCCCATGTAAAGGATGGCTCTACCATTGCATCATGAATTCAAAATCGGCAAGTGAAAATGGTTTTCTAACCAAGATACAATGGGATCGACCCTATGGCTAATGTATCACTGAATGAGGCTAGTATGCCAGATGCAACGGAAAATGGTTTTCCCTAACTTAAATGCCTGTGAGTGAACAATACCTACCATGACAGGTTAGTAGTCATAGGACTGAAATAACATCTCGAACAAGTCTCCAAAATTTTCTGAAACAACAACCCAGTCTCGACAATCCAAGCCCACAGGTCAAAAAATCCATGAGACAAAAATCAATTTTTGAAAAAATATTTTTCAATTTCAAAGTTATATAATGACTTTTGGATTCACAATCTTTTCATTTATGTTTGGAGCAAAGAGTTGTGGAGCAAAATGGAGCAAGCTCTCCTCTGAACAATTGGACCATTCAAATCATACCAAAGTTATCAGGTAACCCTCAAATCATACTTGTAATGTTTTGTGATAGCTTTTAGAAGTTTTCTTAAAGTTTTGGCTATGGGAAATTATGCCCAAAAATCCAATTCTGCGTACATGTGGGTTGGATGTGATCAACCCGTGTACACGATGGCCCTACACACGACTATGTGTAAAGGGAACCTGCGTGTATGCGAGTTAAAGCGTAAACATAAAAACTAATGGTTGAAACTCTAATTTTTTATAGGATGACTATCACTTGGAGGGAAAGAGAGCATACCACTATTGATAATGAGGTAATGAATTACCAAACTACATTAGACACGTTGAGAGGCTGTGGCTTGTTGAAATTCTTCAAAATGGCAAACATGAAAGCCAACACGTGCTTGCTCGAACTACTGATCCACTACTGGAGTGCAGAGGATGATGCCTTTAGGATAGACTAGATTCTTCTACGGATTGAGGTCGAAGACATCTACTTTATTACAGGTCTCTCCCAAAGAGGGGAGGTCATGCATTCGACTGGCAGGACAAGAAGTAGTCTTTCAGTAGAAGACTATGTCCATATATATTGTCCTCAACACCCAAAGAAGATCGGAAGCCAAATTACAATCAAACATGTGGAGAGTTTATCCTTGAGGATTCTGTTATTTACCATTGCACGGGTAAACGGGTCAGCTTCACTACATCAGGCATCATGAGTATCTATGAGCCTGGCAGTGGAATGTCTTACCATGGTGTTTGACTAGTGCACACCTCTTCTGATTAACATGAAGAGCCAATTGACCTCTATTCAGAAGGGTCAGAAAAATAATTTTGGATATGGGACTATCTTGTGCTCATTCTTCTTTGAGAAGGTACCTGGGCTACGTCTTAAGGTATCAGTGTCTATCAGCAACTCTATAGATCCATGAATGGGTAGATGGGTGGACTTGATGAAACGCCTTGGAGGTGGGACATTCCTAGAACAACTTTTGATGATGAGTTTTTCACCTGGTGGGACCAGCATATCATCGCATTCAATGACTACACATGCCGATATGGATTTCCGAGGAGATCCAGACTTAGTGTTACCACCAAATGCGGCATGGGGAAACATAGGTAACAATTTTTTAAGTTTTTGTGAATTTTAAAGAATTTTTAGATTTTTTAATATGAAATGAACTTAGAAATATTTTTGATGAGACAAAATACTGACGAAATTACCATATTCCAGACGTGGGTCCAGTAAGATCAGATGGATTTTCGAGGCACAAGCGTCATGGAAGAGGGCCCGAAGAGGCAACAGCTGAGACAGGGAGAGATCTATATGCAATTCAGAGAAACTTGGTGAGACTAACTCACCAGGTACCTATGATAGCCATAAAGGATCTACCTGAGGAGATGCAGCGCCGCGTGGTAGGGGTACCACGGGAATGGGTCCAGATACTTCGATGTGTAGTCAACGCGGTGGTTAAATTTTTAGCCACTCATCCTGAGCTGGGTCGATAGACAGACCTATGTATGATTGGACATGATTATGGGCATAAACCCAAATTTTGAGGGCATCTTGTCCCAATTTTGTATATTATTTTTTTAATACTCTATCTATATACAGGCGATTTTATGATATATATATATATACAAATTCAATTTTTTTGATGTTATTTAATTAGATGAATGATTAATGTGCCAATCTAATGCTTGATTAGCAATAAAGTCTGCTAATGAATTCACAGATCGTGGAATGTGCACATATCTGATATAAATAAATGATCATTGCAACACTCTCACTCTCAAAAATTGGCGATATAAATAAGGATCACGAACCTGATAAATGTTATTTAACTACGACACCACTAGTTGTGAGTCTAGATAGACTACCAACAAATCAATCCCATAAGATAGTGCTTCGGGTAGTAAATTAAGAATGGAATTATAATTGGAAATGTTATTCGAAGAAGGGCCAATACATACTCCCCTCAACACCATCAACTGGCTAGATGGATAATAAATCACCCAAGCCATGGAAGCAAGATCCCGAGTGTGCTGACTTGCACCATCGGTGAATCTAAAATATATCGAATCATCCATCAATACTTGCCAAAGCAGATAAAAGAATGTCGATATGACAAAATTCCAGAGAAATATGTACAAAAATACAACATATACAAACAAGCAATTTCTCGGTTGAAGCCTAAGCAAAATACTTCTTGAGATAGAGACCATTTCGAGGCTCCACCATCTTGTTAGGATTCCTAGAGATGTTTATAGGTACAGTTCCGAGATAACCGACATGTTACCTTCGGCAGAAAACTGTGTTGGAGCCAAAGGGTTTGAAACTGTACAAACATCACTAGTAGGTAGATTGGAGAACCTAGATTCAAGTTCATGCAATGGAGGAAGAAAATATGAACATTGATGTAAATCCTCCCATGGTCGATCCACACCCATCATTGCCTCCAAAATTGCTTCTTCAGATGGTAAGACTGTATCCAAGAAATCCAAAGCTGAAGTAGAATCGAGGGTCCAATCCGAAGCCACATCGCCATCTAACTCCTCTTGTGAAGAAGGAGTAGGATGGTTTTCTGCAGAGTTAACGATAGATTGATAGCTAAGTTCTACTGCAGACATGGGAGATGCCATTGCACCTACTTGCCCTCCATCTAATGTGGTGGTAGATGAAGGTAAGGGCCAAGGGTCCGAAAAATAATGAGTTCGAAAGAACTCTTTCTAAGAATATCCCCTAGAGGATGAAATTGCATTAATTCTAGATGTAGGAGCAGGAAGATCAAATATACCCATTAACGAAGAGTACATCCCAGCTCCTAGATTCTCAATAGGTTGATGGGGATTGTCCACCAATGGAATGGTAGAATCTGAAGTTGCATGGGAGTCACCTGGATAATAATCCAACTGATCAATTTTAACAATCCTCCCCTCATGAGGAAAACAGAGGATGCAGAATAAAGATGAAACTATGGCATTCATCTCGTAAACCCAATTCTTGCCTAAGAGGAGGTTATAATCCAGGTTCGCATCGATGATTTCTACCTCAATATTCACTACCTTCCCCCAACACATATAGGAAGGGTCAGGATAATCCCGTGCGACCTATGAGAATGTCCATCAAATTCCGTCAAGAGAGTCGGTGAAGGAACAACTAAAGGTGATCTAATGGCCTTCCAACATGACATAGACATCACACATGTGGAAGCTCCCTCATCTATAATTGTACAAAAAATATTGTTCTTTCGGTATGTGGACTTTATCTGGAAAGCCATATGGTGAGGAAGTCTCTTTTTGACATTCAACATATCAAAAGTGAGCACTAAGGAATTCTTTGGATCTACTGCACCAATTGTCGAAAGCAAAGCACTTCTCTAAGCAGAGCACCACTGAAGTATCTCCAACACAAACATAGCACAAGGACTTCGAGCCAGATCTTCTACAATAGAGTAGTTTTGGGTTGCCCTAGCATTAGGGTTAATAGTCGAGTTCTTTGCAGAACATTTCGGTATCCAAGGTATAGACTCAACAGAGGGTCGATCAATATGAAGTGGGTTTATGGCTTCAGGAATAGATTTAGCCTTAGATGTTTTTGTTTCACCATAATCGCATGCTCACGTAGCGACGTCGATATGAGAGCTCATCATATAAACATTTGAGGAATTTTCCCCTTCCTGGTTGCCCCCTGTGGAGGTACCAGCGTTTGAATTTGCGCCAGCAAGTAATTTCTGCCCTTGGGGAAAAGGTTTAGTCATAACATCTTGGGAGTTCGAGGACCCTTTCTACACTAGTAAGAATTTATCATCTTGCATATTAGGGCAAAGGTGAGTTAGATGATCTCCATTACATAACTTGCATTGAAATTTTACCTTTTACTTGAATGCTTTCCTACCCTCACCGACACCATTTCTAGGTTTGTTTACATTGCCTTTCCCCTCCTGGTTCTTCTTCTTACCTCGTCCCTTCTTCTTCCCATCAGATTGTTGATTTCCTTTGGGGTTAGAGGTCTGGACGACGTTTATAGAGGTAGGTTGGGAAGGTGTAGGTACAAACGGTGCTACCTGGTTAGAAGAAGCAGTTTGTAGAGACAATTGATGTAATTGATTCAATAGGTTCACCACATTAATATCGGTGTGGGGACCTATTTTGTTTTGGCTAAATCAACCTTAGATCTAGGAGCATCAGGTAGAATTTTCTGGAGAGTCCTAGACTGAGAATATATCAGTTCCAATTGATGGGCTCGGAAAATGGCCTGCTCTTCTAAATAAACATCGGAAAGAGACACATCCTTTGAGATCTCAGGTTGTAATGATTTGAGAAACCATTCAAGAAGGAATTCTAGTGGGATTTTAGCTTTGATAAGCCTTTTTCTCCTTCTCCATTCCTGGATGTGATCCGAAATGTGAGTTGCAGTGTCTTGCTGAAAGTTAGCTAGAAGTTCAGTTCCGGCTTCATATCAGACAGGCAACTGAAAATGGTTCAAGGAGATATTAGCCAAATCACATAGAGAAATATAGGTGCCCCTTGGCAACTCTATAGACCATTTGGTTGCATTTCCAGTTAGGGTATGTTGAAATAACCTCAACCTAATCGAATCATCTATTAAGGAGTTGAATGAGCACCAAAAGTGAAATGTGGTCACATGGTCTCTCGGATCTTCACCACTCTTCCCTTCGAATTTTGGGATATCCGAGGGAATTTTAGTTGGATCCAGAGGCCAAGCTGGATTGTACCGATTTGGAGCATTCGTCAATTTAGTTAAGTCTGGCAAGTTTAGCATGGCCAGAAAAGGGAGTCGTGGGGGACCTTGGGAATTCCATCCACTGCGGGTCGGGGTTCCCAAAGGTCTGAAAAGAATGACCTAGATATTGAAAGACACTAGGTTCCCTGAAGTAACTCGTAGAGCCTACTAAACCAAAAGGTGCTCCTTATGGTCCCGCAAAATTCAGAGTTTGACCAACTCCTGTCGAAAATCCTCCGTAACTAGTGTAGTTACCCCCTAACCAAGTGTTGAAAGGAGTTGATAGCCCCTGATAAGGATTCCATGCATTAGCAAAGGATGGAAAATTCTAAAATGAATTAACCGAAGAATATGGTACATTCCCTTGTTGGTCGAAAAATTGATTCCCAGCTCCTATCCCACTAACCGCGGGGTTTATCCAACTCTGGAAAGGATTATTACCTTGACCTATAAAAGAAAAAGGCATTGAGCCTACTATTGGATTGGAATTTGGTATATGACCACTTCCAAATGGGAAACCCTGAAAAGAAGCTGATCCACTCATCATGGATGTAGAGGCGGTCGATGGTATGTTCAAAGGAACTGAAGGAATCCCGTGAGACGGTATTCGAAAAGGGATAAATCCAAAATCGGATGCAGTAGCCTGAGAACTTCCACTCGTTGACGGAATGGAAGTAGACCCAAATATAGTCGTGCTGTGAGTAATAGAAGGGATGGAAATATTTCCCCCCCTTGTACAGACATGGGAGTCTGCATGCTCGCAACACTCGTCATAGATGCCACGCTTCCAGCAGTGGTATCGAAGGAAGAGATGTATGTAAACCTGGGCTCGAAGGCCTATGAGTCAGAGTTCTAACGTATAACAAAATGTATGGATGATCAGGAGGAAGAGAAGAATTCGGAGCTGCAACTGACTCAGAAAGCTCTTCAACTTCGATATTATCTCCCGACTGAAAGAGTATTCGAGAAAGAACTGGTGTGTTCCTCTCTAAATTTGTACTGGTGCTAGGTCTATCTTGTGAACTAATGCCCCCAAGCAGAGGATCAATATCCTATGTACCTGCTGCCATCGGTTGATAACCACTAGCAGAATCACTCTTACACCTTCTAGGAGAAGGCTTAGGACTTGTAGGTGACAACCCACAAAGTCTCCTAGACCGTCAAGATGGTCGGTTAGCCACTTTGAATTATTTAAAATATCTATTTAAAGACTCAAAAAAGTATAAAGCTAGGCTGACTAGGAGCAAAGAACACTCACTAAAAAGGTCCCTAAAGCTATCAACAATCAAACAACTCTCAACTATTTCCACTCTGGGTGATTAGGACCGGACACCAAGATACAAGAAAGTTAATAACAAGGGCCTTCCGAAAATAGATTGGGTAATTACGCCCTAGGCCTACTAGCGAAGGTATCAAAGGTAGTTACGCTAACCTCCAGACAACAGCCTTTGCCAGTACAAGCACCCGAGCTTCACAAGGGTACCCTCCAGAAGTACTGTTGAACGTGATGCAACATCAACCTCAGGTGCCACGGGATTTCCCTCCGTAGCCACCTACTGATCCCTAGGATAGGCAACTATGGTCACCAACTCGTATCAAAATCTAGGTAAACCAGTCGTGAGGCGGGATCCAACAAGTAAGAGAGGGGGTATCTCTCATCCTTATCTTCACTCTCCCTTGTGCTTGACTCCCAGTTACAGAGTTTTCCCAATCCCTCGAACGCTATTGGATTTCGCTCATTAATCAAACTTCTATCTTTTGCAATTTAGAGTAGCTTCTTCTCGCCTAATCCAAGGCCCTAATAAACCTAAACTTGTTGGTGTATTCTTATGACAATACAAAAGTTCTAGTTTATTTTTATTAAGCGCTTAATTTTAACGGTTTTTCTTTAATTCAAGGGTATTGATGGAAGTGAAACCAATGGTGTTTGTATGATGCAAAATAAATCAATGAAAAACTAACTACATGAATGCAATAATTTTTTCTTCGATGAAAAGAGATCTCTATATGGGTTCTACAAAACTTCTATAAAGCAAAATACTTTTTCTCTTCTTTTCTTGAAACACACTTCAAACACCCAAAAACTAAAAGACTATGAATGCTTTAACAATGCAAACTACCCTAATGCAAGATGTAATGGAGATGTAAGATCCTAAATTACTCAAAAAAGCGAAAGCGATTGTTTATAACTATTAATGAGCCAACTTAATTATTGAAGAGGATACAAATTTTGAACACAAAATTCTCTCCAAACAAGAAGGACAAATTGTAAAAGATCACAATTCACTTTCAAAAACCAAAAGAAACCAAAATCAAACTTGGCAAAAGAAAACAAAAAATTAAAAATTTGAGATCTTTTCTTTTTCAAGAAGCAACTAAACAAATTTTTGAAATCACTCTAAATGCTACTGATACTCAAAAGATCGAAAAAAGAGCACAAGGATTCTTTGCAAGTTACAAACTCAAAAATGAATGAAAACTTGAGCAAAAAGACTTCAATCTTGTACCAAACGACCCAAATAGCAGCAAAAAGTTTGACAAACTAACCAAGAAGCCAGGAAAGAAATACTTCCAAATTCGTTAAAAAGACTTTCAAAAAGCAAGAAAAGCTATAAGGCCACAAAACGAAGGAAAGCAAAGCAAGTAGATCCAAAAACCGAGCTTGACACTGAAGCTAAAAACAATTTCGTGTTTTGGAGGACCAAACCAATCAAAAACTTTTGAACGAAGTCTTGTGTGCCAAAACACCAATTACAAACTCGCTCAAAAATCAAACCTAGGCCAAACCTTTACAATGAGGAAGATACTTCGAAACAGTAAGATTGCATAATAATTACATTCTTCAAAAAGAAATTGACCACATAGAGACTAAAAAGACCAGGCAACAAATCTATCTCGGTAGAGAGATTTGAAGAAACAATGCAAAAATTGGCATATGCGACTGTGTTCAAACACACAGGTGTGTACACACGCTTCTAATACAGGAAACTCGCATATACATGGGTTCACTTCACAGAAACAAGCGTGTGTACACTACTATAAATAGAGTAAAAGGCGTATAAAAAGATTTGCAACAAAAATAAAAAACGAAGCTAGATCCAAAAGATCAAACTTAAGGTCTGAGTCTCTAATAGACCAAATAAGACTGTAACAGCAAGCAAACCAAAGACTGAGCCCTAATTGACACTGAACAACCCAAACTAGGAATAACAAGATTGTTATCCCCAGCAGAGTCACCAATTCTGTTTCGGGCATAAGTACCCTAGGGCTTTGGGCTAGAACCCCAACAGAGCAGAAGGAAACTACAACAAGAAACACTCATACAACTTAGGCTAAATGCTTATATAATCAAACTATGTAAGAGTGACCGTACCTGGATTTGCTTCATTCGAGTAGGTCTTGCAAGGTTTAGACCCTCTGCAACTCCTGATGTTCTTCAAACCTGAAAATCATTCAATTCGAACACACATAGCAGTATAGAAGTAAAGCATATTCACAAAATTGACTTTATATCATATAAAAAATGATTAATCATACATCAAAACAACATCTATATATGAATTAAAAAGCAATTTGATGCATAAACATAGTTAATTTTGGAAACAAGACAACATTTCTTGTATTGTGGTAAGCTATAAATAACATGGAGAGAATTTACCTGAGTCTTCTTCTTCCGGCTCCAAGCGGAACCTTCCTTCAGATTTCCCTATCCTAGCCTTCAACAATCTTCTTCCATAACCAACACCATGATATCTCAAGCAAGAGGGAGAATATCTATAATCAAGGAAACAAGGGTTTCCTGAAGCTTGGGGAAGTGCATGAGGCACAGGGATTCATTAGATTCAGTCAAAGATAATCTCAGTATAATAACTATATCTCTTCTCCCTTAAGGCCTTCCCATAGAGGTGTATTTATACCTCTCCCAATTAGTTTTTTAGTTAGGAAACAGTTGGGCCATGAACACTAGGAGGTATCAATAGGTAAAACCCGTGAACTCCACCCATAATTAAGGAAAATTATTTTTTAAGTGTTTTAACACATATACGTGTGTTGGGTATTGACTGACCCGCGTGTACATGCTTATATCTCGGGGAAAAGTAGAGTAGAGGGAATAAAACACTGTTTTTAATATATTTGGACCAAGTCTGGAAGAAGGGGTTGCCCTAGGCCATAAACCAAGCATCACAAATACCAAGATTGGTAAATGGTGCTATCACAGTGAAGGATCACGATCATTATGTTGTTGATGTGAATTGGTGTTTCTTTCATCATCGATCTGGTTGTGTTTTGGAAGAGGGTAATGAATAAATGTCTTGTGATGAAGTATTTGAAGTTCATATTCCTAGTAGAATTCTTTGATGTAAAGACAAAAAAAAAATCTTAATTTAAATTTTCTTTTTCTGTTTCAATGTCAGCGAAATCGATTACTTTCTATTTGTCTTATTATGTAAAAAATTGTATATGAATGGTCTTCAAATTTTGTATATGAAGGGTTTATATACCTTAGTTTATAATATTAATCTCTTGGGTTTAATATTATTCCCTTTGGTTCATAATCCCTTGGGGTTTTAGTATTAATCCCTTGCGTTTATTATTCCTCTGGGTTTATAATATCAATCCCTTAGGTTTATTAATTCAAGGTTATATTCCTAGGGTTTAATGCTATTACCTAGGGTTTATTATTCCCCGGGTTTATAATATAAATTCCTTAGATTTATTAATCTAAGGGTTCATATTCCAAGGGTCAAATATTGTTCCATTGGGTTTAATATTATTCCCTTGGGTTTATAATCCCTTGTTTTTTTAGTATTGTTCCCTTGGGTTTATTATTCTTTTGGGTTTATAATATCAATCCCTTAGATATATTAATTTAAGGGTTCATATTCCTAGGGTTTAATATTATTTTGTTGGGTACAATATTTTTTCCCTTAGCTTATTAGTATTAATCCATTGGGTTTATTATTCCCTTGGGTTTGTAATGATCATAAGTTCATGGGGTCTTGAATAGATGGTGATCGGGTGCTATTTTAAGACACTCCTTGATGTGAAGCCACTGATTCAATTCCCTGCCCTGTTCGAGGTGATATATTCAACAAGATGATGTAGTTCCACAAAGCTTACAAAAAAATAATGATAATAATATTTTATAATACAATTATTATTATTCTTTTATTATTATATTTATTCTCTTGGATTTATAATCTCTTGATTTTTTAATATTAATCCCTTGGGTTTATAATGATAATAATATTTTATAATATAATTATCATTGTTGTATTATTATTATAAAGTTAAATTTATTCCTTTTGGATTATAATGATACTAATATTTTATAATATATTTTTATTGTTGTATTATTATTATATTTATATGTTTATTAATATCGAAATTAACTTTAATATTAAATCCATATCCATTAACATTTATAATCATATATTAACCACATTTCTTAATGTGATTGTGTTATTTGTAAAAAATTGTAATATATGATTATAATATACATCTATAAACGTATATCAACCACATTTATTAATATGATTGTGCTAATTGTAAAAAATTGTGATCATAAACAAAACATTAAACTATTAAATATATTATATAATTAATATTATATAATTAAAAATGTTTTAGTGTTGGACACCCCTTCATCTTTACCTAATTTTTCCAACTCACAAAAAGACAGGAAGCGTACGCACATTTAATCCCACTCATAGTCATCAACCAAAAGCATCCATAGAGGCCAATATCTCTTTGAGAGCCAAAATTCTTATTGCTCAATTAAGAACTAATTCTCATAACTCCGTTGTGAAACAGGGTGTTGGAAAAGGCTAAAGGAAGTGTGGGAGGAAAGCAAGGATAATTTTAGGGGTGAATGTTCGCCCTTTGGCGAATTAAAGGGGTTTTAAATTTTTAATGGGCGAATATTTTGTATCATAGTACATTTTTACAAATCACCTCAAATAGCCCACCTTATTTTAAGGGAGAGGGTAAAAAGGGTAAATTTAGCCCTTGAAATTAGGACTTACAACCTTCCATTTGCCCATTTTCAAGAATAGGTTTTATTTAAGTGATCCATTCGCCCATTTTCAAGAATAGGTTTTATTTAAGTCAATCCTATGGGCCAAATACCATATTTATAAAAGAGGTATGGTAAATTAATAAAAATATAAATAAATGAGAGGTATGGTAAATAAATAAAACATTTTTTATATTTACTCCATAAGTCACCTTATATACATGTAAGGGTGTAAACAAATAAAAATATAAGTAAAGTGGAGGTATGGTAAATAAATAAAACGTTTTTTTATACTTACTCAAAAGGTATGGTAAATAAATAAAAATATAAATAAACTAGACGTATCGTAAATAAATAAAACCTCTTTTTATATTTAGTCCATAACCCTCGTTCTATTTATGAAGGCTCAAGAAAGAGGTTTTATTTAAGTGAATCCTATGGGCCAAATACCATATTTGTAAAAGAGGTATGGTAAATTAATAAAAATATAAACAAACGAGAGGTATGGTAAACAAATAAAACATTTTTTTATATTTACTCCATAAGTCACCTTATATTTACGAACACTCAAAAAATGGGTTATATTTAGGTGAAACCTATGGCCAAAATACTATGGGACAAATACCATGGACTAGATTGTTATTAATACCATGCAAAAAACCATTATTAACCCTAATATTAGAATTAATAAAAATAAAACTGGCACATGGTATTGACCCATGGTATTCACCAAAATGGCACATGGTATTGACCCATAAACTGGCACATGGTATTGACCCATGGTATTCACCAAAATGGCACATGGTATTGACCCATCGTATTCACCTGGAATGTAGCCTATTTAAATGGGGGAATTAAACCAACATGTAGCCTATGCTAAGATTCACTAGGACTTTACAAAGTTTTATTATTTAGTGAAAGACTCGCCAAGATCTTACAGGATTTTATAATTGAGTAAAATATTCTAATAAAAATAAAAATGGCACATGGTATTCACCAAAATGGCACATGGTATTGACCCATGGTATTCACCTGGAATGTAGCCTATTTAAATGGGGGAATTAAACCAGCATGTAGCCTATGCTAAGATTCACTAGGACTTTACAAAGTTTTATTATTTAGTGAAAGACTCACCAAGATCTTACAAGATTTTATAATTGAGTAAAATATTCGCCATGCCTGGTGAGAGATTCGCCAAAAAATTATATATACATATTATATTATTGATAAAATTGCCTTCCATTTTTCCTATATACCATGGAGATTCGCCCATTTATTATATTTATAAATTTAGGGGGGTTCTTAAAATTTTCCCTGGAGGAAAGTGTATGCATTTTTTGTACTTCCGGAAAAGTGGAAATAGAAAAACATTTCATTTTAGAATGTGAGGCCTTTAAGGACAACACAGATCAAAGTTATGCAGATATGTTGGCAGCTAGTTCTTGAGACAATCTATTTAGCAAGGAGTTTGTCGAGAAGATGGGAACATTTATTTTGAAGCTTCACAGAAAAAGGGCCGAGTACATCAAGTAGATGAAGAAGCAAACTATCCCATAGGCTATATTTAGCCTCATGGACATTAAAATAATTTCTTTCTTTATTTCTTCTTTCTTACTTTTCTAATTGGCATATCTAATAATTTCAATACATCCACTTTCCTTTTCTATCTCCAGTTCTGAATGGAAAATTTTGTGTGTATTAGAGCAAGACGAGTAGAAGTCAATACAATATCTTCCTTCACCTTTCATTCACCAATTTCCGAGTCTATCGCTTCACCAGCCGGAGCTATCGATAACTTCCTTCACCTTTTTATCTCCCATTGCGTCTATAGCTGCAGCAACTACCAACCAAGAGTCATTTCCTAGTGTGTCGATGCAAGGCCACCGCCCCATTTATCTTATCCTATTATTGTCCTTACACTTTCCATTTTTCCAACTCAGTCACTTAAGAGCACCAGTTTCTTCACTACGTTGACTGTCTTTCTATTCACAGTTTTTATCTCATATATATATATATATATATATATATATATATATAACCAACTTAAATTTATTTTAATTTTGGATTTATCAAGTGTTAAAAGAGATTATATCTATTAAAATGCAAACTTCGTTTAGAGTGCAAATTCCATCCTCTTAATATTTAGTAGATCCAAAATTAAATCTTTTTTTAGTAATTATTAAAAATATAATAAAAATTATAGACACTCTATTAATAAACACCTATATTATTTTCTTACATTTTATTATTTTTTATAATTATATTTTTATGATTATGATTTTGTTTTTAATATTATTTTATATATTTTGTTTTTTATTTATTATAATAATATATTCTCAATCATTTTGATAATTGTATTTTTCAATGATTTTGTTATTTTAATTAACAATTAGAACATTTATTAAATACTTTCTATTTCATTTCCAACCCAATTATATTACAAATGAAATTTAAAATTATCAAAATAGTATTTTGAATACAAATTAAATATATTATTTATGAAAATTAAAATTCGATGAAAAAGATAACACCTTTTCATACCATCATTAAAATTTGATAAAAAAGATAACACCGTTTCATACCATCATTTAAGCTAAATGCAATTGACATATTAGACATACTTTAAAGATAATAAGGTTTATCAGATATTATCATAAATTCGAAATTCTACACCAACATTGCAAAAGTTAAGTGTAAAGTGTTTTTTTGGTATTGGCTACCTAAAGTATTTATAAAGAAAAATATAAAGTGCATTTAAATTGAATATTATTGTAAATTGAACATTCAAGATCCAAAACATTTATCCTACAAAAAGTAAGACTTTTATGTTTTTTTCCGGGTTTAAATGGTATGGATTAGTTGTAGTATTGCATAGACACTCATTCATTATCACCGTAGGACAACTAAGAGTCAATGCATTCAATTCCTTTACTATTTTATATCTCGTTTAATATGTTTATTTCCATGTGTATCGGTGCAAAATCATCGCCCCAAGATGACCATCAATCAATACAAAAACTTCCTTCAACTTTCGTTTAGCAATTTCTACATTTATCGCTGCATAACGACTACCCCTAGACAACTAGGAGATTTGTATTGTTTGATAATAGAGATTTCATCTTAAACATGAGAATTATGTGTTGGTCTATGTTATCGGGAAATCTAGTGTCTACTCAGAGCTGCTAGTCCCACTAAGACGGGTAACTATCTTAGAAACAAACAAACTAAAGTTACTTTCGTTTTCCTTTATGAGAAGTAGATGAGAAGGAAGCAAGAGTACCAACCTCAGTTTTTCACTTGGCTCCTTGCTCGTTTCCTCTCCCCTCTGACAGGTCTTTGCCACTCCTTCCTTGTTTACCCCAATTCAAAGAGTACTTGTAAAGTCAAAGCAGCATAATACTATCGAAGTACAAAGATCTAAAATCATAAACAATATAGGACCAGATATATATTGACCACACAAATGCATATATCATCAAACATACAAGAATGTGGAGGAAAACTTGAATAACTTTATTAATAGAAAGAATAGAAGAGAGGATTACAACACATTGATCTGACCCAGCGTCATCCTCCCAGCACGAAAGCCCTTCTTCACCTCATGAAAATCTTAGATCACCCAACACTATGATATTCCACCAAGAAACCAACAGCACTTCCTTACAAAATACAAGATTCCAGCCTCTAGATCTCTGAGATGATGGATCCATATATAGATGTTTACAGGGGGGTGAGTCAGCTTCTAGGATTTTGATTAGTGTCCTCTCTCTGATAGTTCTTGGTTCCACTTGGAGATTCATGATCTCTTACTCATTCCTGGGCGAATTCGGAGAGGCAAGTGTCACAGGAGAAGTTTCTGGAAGATTCCATGATCATCCACCTTGCAAACTGTCTCTGCCATTTGTCTACTCTCACCCATCGCACCCTACAGAAGGGATTTCTAGTATGCATCGCACTTTTTGCACTGAGCAGGTGAGATGCATCGCACCCTTAGCACTGAGCAATCTGTATGGTCCAGTTTTGACTAGTTCTGAGCAGTTTTCCATGGAGAACTTCTAGGAGATGTTGTAATCAGCTAACCTTGTTCCTTTAGGGTATGAGACAACACTTTTAGGGACTCAGAAGCCCTCGGCTTATGGACATATATGATTGGGGTTGTAGTGCCCAAATATGTCTATAATAGTTTCCCCCTAAAGCAGGAGGTCAAAAATATTTTGATGTCTAGTGAAATGCTTTATCATGAGGATCCGAGGTTTTTTGAACTGGAAGGTGACCTGTAATAAGATACAATAAAATACATTATCTTCATAATATTTTCATGATCTAGCTGAGGCGGGCATTCCCATGCTCAGTTTTATAAACTCATTTTCATGTACATAGGACAGACAACCGTCTGTGTGGCAGACTGATGATTCTGATAGAGCCATAATCCTTTGATTCAGATGATCATCTGTGCAGCAACGATGTATATTTGATGTCTTTATTTTCCTGAATATATCACAGCCTGGATGGATGAAACTAGATCTAGAGTCTTCAAACTCATTCAATCTTCACCTGAAGTACAAGTCGATCCATGTGAAAAGATGTTCTCGAGTCGAACATGGAAAGACATCGCCTGATTACCAGCCAATGATGTAAGCTATTAACAGGCGCGAGATGAATCACCGATAATGATGATGACCCTCAAGGTACGACAGTACAATTCACGTGGCGTGAAAATGGGACTTGGCATCGAACACCACACAAAATCTTTCAGTTGAAGGCCATTGATGTAAACCTGTTGCCGGAAGTGAGAAACTTGCCATTGAGGCATGCAAGCTTCAAAGTATTGAAAGGGTTGTTCCTAGGTCGACTTCTTAGATAATGAGCTGATGTCGACAAGAAGTGACCCATCGTAGCAGGGCCTTAATGAATCCCACATCTACAACATGGAACGGAGAAAATGATTTTGTGGAGGTGAAAACGATCTGATGATGCAAGGTTCAGGGTGGCAGTCATGAAAGAATGGATTGTGAATGTATTGCAGCGGATGAGACATAAGATGGGTTGGTCAATTCTCTGAGCAACTTGTCTTGAACATATCAGTGACACTGAAATGGATTGGTAACGTTAACCCCAAAGATGGATGGTACGATGGACCAATCGTAATATGACCGGTGAACGGAATAACCCAACCTGACTCAATCATGGTGATGGAGTGAAAGTGTCATGTTCAAGAGCGACTTGCTACCAATAAAGTTTCTTCAAGTTTTCTTCCCAATTTTCCCCAGTCATTGTTGACTAGTACCTCTTTATTTTTATCAAGCTTGAGGAGGATAACATATGCTTGTTCTATAATTTTCCCTTTGGGAAAACCCGTCGCTATATTTTAACGAGCCTAGCAACAATGAAACTCGTTCTTGTCTATATGGACAAGTTTGTCGCTATTGGTTTTAACGAGTTTAACGACAAAGACAACTTGGTCCTTTTTCAATTTTAGAGAACCTGAAAAGGGATAGAAAGGAAACTCCAGTAATTCTTTTTCGTCATATAATCCCTTAAGTTTGAAAAAGTACAAAATAATATGAAAGGGATGAATTTTCGATAGTTTGAACGAGCCAAACAAGACAAGTGCTCGATCGTTTTGTGTAATGATCCCTCAGGTTCAAAAAGATTAAAATCTAGAGGAGGGATAGCACTTCCGATAGCTTTAACGAGCTGGAGAGGCCAATTGCTCGGCAATATTTTCATATTTTACAAGTCAAATGAAAAGATCTTAAAGGAGACTCGTTTTTTGAGGAACGAGTGATATTTTTGGGTAGCAACTGATTCCAGGTAAAGTTTGGAATTTTCCAATCACGGCAGTGTCACAAGGATGGCTAACAGAATCACTCATCGCAGTTGTTCCTCAAACGAGTAAACAATCAAATAGCAACGCATGATCAGCTAAACAGAGTGGAGGTGATGATGAGAACACGACCAAGGCTCAAAAGATGATGATAATGCATTTGCAATGGTTATTTACCGGAGGTTGGTTCATTTTTTAATGAGCTTAAACTCTGGGGGAACATTTGCTCATTGCTTAGGTTTAATTTTTAACGAGCTTGAACTTTGCATAAAATTGCTCGTTCCAGTCGTATAATAAGGATATCTCATCGATAGGTTCAATTTTTATGGAGCTTGCACCATTCAAAACTTTGTTCCGTATCCTTTCATTATGTAAGCTAGGAACGACCAATCCTACGAGTTTAAAGGGTTGAGAATCTACAAACTAAGAAAATAAATGGTCGCTTTTCACTTGCATGCAAAAAGGTTTGCATGCCCCCAGATATAGTGAAATAGAGTTTCCAGGCTACCATATAGAAGTTATCACATTTGCAATATAGTCTCCATCTGCATAGCAGACAGAAACACTTCCTCGGCTTAGTCCATTTAGACAAAGGTGATTCTAGCTCCAATCACCTAACCTTGATGACGGAATCTTATTCCGGTCTAATCCCATTTTTCTATACAAACGGGTGTGAGACTAGTCATATATCCTTCGCAGAAACCTACCCTATACCCAAGGTTTTCCTGCCGAAGCAGACCAGGGTGCATACCCCCTGGGTTTCAATCATGACCACCGAATTACTCGTGCTCTTCAGGTGGGTGGACTGGAGATTGATGAGACATTCCTTGCATGAAAAGACCATTTAGGGATGGCATTTGACTATTAGCTATGCGTGAGCCAGGGAACGAAAGCTGGTCTACGAGTTGGACCACTCTGCCTTCATGCGGAAAACACATTACTCGAAAGAGTGAGGAGACAATGGCTCTCATGCTATAAATATAGTCGCGCCCAAGGAGCAGATTATAATCTAAAGGTCCTTGGACTACCATTACGTTCAGATAAATGGTTTTCCTTCTCAAAGTTATAGGCAAACTTGGAAGGATCTCTAACAGTCGATTGGTCCCTTTGTCGAAGCCTGTCAGATTTCGCATCTTAGGTAGAAGCAATGGTGAACCAAGCAATTTCCAAGCAGTTGAGGAAAGGATACTCACAGAAACCCCTTGATCTATGATAGTACCGACCATGACCATTCTGTAAGCTTGTACAATGATTCAGAATGGTACATTAGATGGTAGATGGGGTCTGCCTAGTAGATTCCAATCGAAGGAAATGACTAGGTTACTTGGAGGTGGGACCGAATAAACGGCCGGATATGACTCTGACGAACTTCCTTCCTGTGGTAAAGGAACGGGTAGATTGCCCCCATGTTCATCGGAGTATGTGTTTACGAAAAGAATTTGAACGGTGTCGTTCTCATTCTCTTCGGTGACTGTATCCTCTGAAGATGGACCTTCCGAAGACAAGACCGGGTCGACTGCCGCCTCGACCTTTTGACATTCATCTGGTGTTGGCTCAGAGGGTTTATCTTCAATGATAGATGCTTCGACTGAGCACAAAGGTGTGTCAGTCGAATTTTCAACTAGCGATGGACTTGGCAAGAGTTTCTTGTACCCAGGAGGAAGTCGTAGCAGTGAAGTAGGACGGTTATCAAGACTCTTTTAGCTTCATCCAGGAAGGGACGATGGTGGACGGCATGATTTCCTTCACACAGTTTACAAGGGAACTTACATTTTACCTTCTGTCCAGAGACTTCGTTTTCACTAGTTGATGGTGTACTCTCAACATGATCGTCAAAGGTTGACGACACTAGATTGTGCAAACGAGGAGACCAGTCCCTTAAGATTTGAGGGATGCAAGGACAATCTCGATGACAGTGGTCTCCTTTGCAAATGACACATGGAGATTTAGGTTTGGACGGTGCAGTGTGCGGATTTTCGCTAGATGATGCATGGTTGCCCCTTTTGCCTTTGGCTCCTTCTTCTTCTTTTCCTTCTCCTTCCCTTTCTTCTTCTTCTCAGTTACTTGGTTTTTAGCTTTACTAGCTTCACCAAGCGAAGAGGAAGGAGGGGAGGGAGAAACAAGTGACACAGAAGGTTGGGGGGTAACTCTAGTATCATCTAGTTGTTGACTTGATTACTCAGGAATCGCGGTGGTTTGAACGACAGAGGTCGAGAAGATCCATATTGGCAAGCCTATTGTCAATCCTGGGAGGGACAATGTGGCCATATGAGGTGCACCAACATCTCCCCAAGAGGAGAAAGGACTAGGATTTCCCCCAAGGGGAAATCCTTGGTTAGTGGACTCCATTTTTCTCAACCTAATACCAACGAGGGAACAGTGACGTTATTCCAATTAAAATAAATTTTAGACGCTTTGACACAACTTGCTTTTTCAATTTTTAAGAGTCGAGAAAAAGCTAAAGATGACTCTATTCGCCTTCGATTTTTAATGAACCTGAAGTGACAAGTGCTCAGATGGACCTTTTCCTTTAAGGAGTCTGAAAAGGAATGAAAGAGACTACTCTGGAAATCTAGACAGAGGGATTACCAAACCAATTGCAAAACTGTAGAAGACCTTTTACGGTACGGCAGTCAATCTTCCCGAATGTTGTTTCAGTGCATTGTGATCGATAGGGCGGCAGACACGGGTTCCTAAGGATAAAGGATATAGCCTATTGTGTTCTCCCAATATATACTCGACGGTACATGGGAGCACAAGTCCGTACTGGCACTTGTCATCTCAAAGAGGAGGAATCACCCAACCTACGATGAAAGCGATAGTTACCAGGCTTTACGATGCCGGAATACGTCTCTAGCCTAGACTTCTAAATGTTGTGCATTAGGTTCCAAAGCGTTTTTATGTTCATTGAATTTATTTTATAGTTGATCTTTCTTAAGGAGTTTTCATTTCAGGTTCACTGCGTGATGTAGATATAAAATTCCTAAAATGCAGTCTAAAATGATAAAAAATTGTTTAATCTTCTTTTTGCAATCAAAATCCTAGCTACTAAGGAAAGAGAAATGAGATTCTTTCAACATAGAGCATAGAGCACACACTAGATGCACTGTCCTAAATCAAAATCAACAAGCAGTCTAAATGCAAATGCACATGCATGTATTTTTTTCTTCCTTCTTAATGTGTGAATGAAAAAAATAATGTTGAGTACAAATATGAATTATCTTTTCAAAGAGACAATACTAACAATTTTCTCTTAAAAAACGAAAGGAAGAAAATGACGACACTTTGCGATTTTGAATTGAAAACTGCTTTCGACACTTGAAAAACTACTAATTCAAACCAGATACAAGAGTAACAGTGTAATCGACCATCAAGAACAATAGGATTCTTTTCCTTGACTGAAAATGACACTTGCGACACTTCCAAATCAAAATACGACAGTTCGATTAAGCTACTTCTTTGTAAAAGAGAATTGTAAATAGCGAACAATACATAAAAACATTCACAATTCTTTGTACAATGGAGGCCGAATCATGCAAAGGAAGGGAGTTTCCACAGTGGTATACTGATCATAGACAACAAAACTCCTGAATAAAGTTGAAGAGAGTGAAGAAAAACCAAAATTTGGAGGCAAAATTAGCCTTACCTGATCATCGCTCCTCTAACACAGGGAAACAGGGATGCATCTCACCTACTGCACACGGGAAGTGCGATGCATCAGGATTTCCTAGAAGAAAGGGTGCGATGGTACATGGACGAGACTTTACTTGGTTTTTGGACACAGATTGCAGCTCAGTTCAGGGATTTAAGCCGAGCAAATGATTTTCAGTAAATATAAATCACAGGGGCTGATCTAATGAGGTTACTTGAGCCACCACCAGGGCAATTAGGATGTTTGCAAATAAATTGTCTAGTTTATAAACAAAACCGGGAGATAGACTAAAGCAACATAGATCTAATTTGCACTTGCATAGCAAATTTAGTTCGAAGGCTAGCTGGCTTAACTTCAAGCTCCGTCTGTAGTTTATAAAGCAAACAAATATAGATAAGAAAACAAGCTATTCGCTCCCCAGCGAAGTCACCATTTTGTTATCGGGAAATCTAGTGTCTACTCAGAGCTGTTAGTCCCACTAAGACGGGTAGCTATCTTAGAAACAAACAAACTAAAGTTACTTTCATTTTCCTTTATGATAAGTAGATGAGAGGGAAGCAAGAGTACCAACCTCAGTCTTTCGCTTGGCTCCTTGCTCATTTCCTCTCCCCTCTGACAGGTCTTTGCCGCTCCTTCCTTGTTTACCCTGATTCAAAGAGTACCTGTAAAGTCAAAGCAGCATAATACTATCGAAGTACAGAGATCTACAATCATAAACAATATAGGACCAGATATATATTGACCACACAAATGCATATATCATCAAACATACAAGAATGTGGAGGAAAACTTGAATAGCTTTATTAATAGAAAGAGTAGAAGAGAGGATTACAACCCATTAATCTGACCCAGAGTCATCCTCCCAGCATGAAATCCCTTCTTCACCTCACGAAAAGCTTAGATCACCCAACACTATGATATTCCAACAAGAAACCAACATCACTTCCTTACAAAATACAAGATTCCAGCCTCTGGATCTCTAGGATGAGGGATCCATATATAGATGTTTGTAGGGGGTGAGTCAGCTTCTGGGATTTTGATTAGTGTCCTCTCTCTGATAGTTCTTGGTTCCACTAGGAGATTCATGATCTCTTAGTTTAATGAACTGTATTTCTGTGACCTCAAAAGTGTTTTCAGGATTTAAATTATCAGCAAGGAAAGCGTGATCTTCACCATACTTTTCACATGGTTGATTTTCTTCCCCTACCTTTGCATGTTGTATATGTACTTGTATGTTTCTTTGGTAGAGATTTCTCCTCCATTGTTGTTGGGAAAAGTATCTACTCAGAACGCCCCTATCCCACTCTAAGGTGTGACAGTGCCTTAGCAACAAACAAGGAAAACTACTTTCGTATTCTTCTTTATGAAATGTAAACGAAGAGGAAGGATGAACTAACCTGTGTCTTGCGCTAGTTTGTTGATCCAATCGCTCTCCTCTTTGTTTGCTTCCCGCTACCTGCTCCCTTACTTTCCCAGCTTCACCAAGTTCCTGCAAGATCACAGAAGAGGAAAACTACACAAAGACATAGATTTACATTCATAAATAGCTTAGGATCAGATTTAAGCTAAACATGCAAATATAACAAAACATCATTGATACACAAGCATGTAGGAGAAACTCAAATATTTTTATTGATATAATAAGAAGATCCAGGAGGAGATACAACCAAGTGAGTCCCGATCCAGCATCTACCTCCCAGCAAAGGAATCCCTTCTTCACCTCCAACAAAGCATAAATCACCCAATGCACTAATCTCAATCTCAAAACCAACAGCAATTCTCTGCAAAGTACAAAATTCCAGCCTCTGGATCTCTGGGATGAGGGATCCATATATATAGATGTATGCAAAGAGGATGAGTCAGCTTATGTTTTGACTCGTGGCTTCTCTCTGTCAGTTCTTGCTTCCACTTGGAGACTAAGAGCCTCTTACTCATCCTTGGTCGATCTCAGTGAGGCAAGTGTCATTGGGGAAGATTCTGGAAGCTTCCATTGTCTGTCCACCTCGCGGAATGACACTGCCATTTGTCATTTCCCGCTCAGCACACCCTGGTAGTGCATTTAGGTGCGTTGCAACGCACCTAGCTAGTGTAGTGGGGTGCTATGCAACGCAGGTAGCTAGTGGAGCAGCTGAAATGATCCTGATTTGACTGATTCTGAGTAGTTTCTGGTGGAGAACTTATGGGAGAAGCTGTAATTGGTTGACCTTGCTCCTCTAGGGGTAGGAAAAACGTCTTTAGGGACTTTGGATCCCTTGGATTATGGACATTTCATGCTTAAAGCTGTAAGGCACAAAAATGTCTATAACATCCATGAGAAAGACCGCCCCAAGAATGCCTATCAACCCTCTTAGACAGAGCAATATCTGCGAGATAGAGATGAGATCTGTAATTTTCCCATTTGACATTGAGCTCCATCAGAAGAGCCAAATTTTCAGCATGTAGCCAACTAGAAGAGGAGGAAATGACAGATTTTTGGTAGCCAATATCAGCAAGAGTGAACAGCTCATGCCTGTGAAGAAACTGGATGATTGGGGGAGGAATAATGTGATTCCCAGCCAATCTAATGATTACTAAAATGGCTTACAACTTCCTGTAGGATGTCTTTCTGAATAGTTAGTATTATATTGTCCATATTTCTAATATACCAGATTGTGTTGGAATTTTTTCTTTTGGAAGCTATTTTATGAAAGTACTTAGTATTATTATCTCCCCTAGAAACCTGCGTCATTTTTATTTTTTGTCTCCATTCCTCTGCCTGATAATTTAGAGAGCTCCAATATTGTATTTTTTCTTTGTTCAGATAGGAAATTAGGACTTGTAGGGTCCATCAATTCTGAAATCTCTTTATCTATAATAGAAAACTCCCGAGAGAGTGTCTTCTTGCACTTGATGATGCATGTCTTAACCTTTGACTTTAGCCTGTGCAGTTTTTGAGTGACCTGATACATCATTTTATTTTTCATTATCCCTAAAGGCTTCATCCAAGATATCTTAATCAGGTCCACTAAATATTTATCTTGTCGCCATACTTGATTGAACTTGAATGGTAATTCCTTTGCTTCTTGTTCACCATTCCATTCCAAAAAGATTGCATTATGATCGGAAACTAAAATTCCTTGGGGCAGAAGCAGATGCAACTCAGTTGCTTGAAAGCACAAGTGGATGTAGAAGGATCGAGTTTTGTACATATCCTATGGGGAATGAGCCTGCCAAATCAAAAAAGAATCTAAGAGAAACGGTTCAGGAGGATGATGAAGTAAGAGATGGTGAAGAGGGTTTGGGAGGAGAAACAATGCAACTTGAAGATGAAGAACAAGCTCCAATGGAATGGGCGAGGACAAACTTAGCTGGTGAAAATCAAGGGGAAACATTAAACACCAGGACTAGTGCTGAACCAAAAAGATTACCTGATACATATAACAGTGGCCAGCATTTGGTGAGAACATCCCATCCTATTGGAAACTTGTTAAATGGGGAGAGGAAGAGTCAATCTCCTGTCAGTCAGCAGCATAGAGATGAGATAGATGCTAGAAACAAGGGAGATAAGCATTTGATAGCAACAATTGATCTATTAGCATCAGAGGTTGTTGGTAGTTGGGCAGTCAGTACAGTTGGTTCAGTTCATGGCGACAATGAATCTCTTCGGAGTGATGACAGACAGCCAGGGACAGGAAGGATCAATGATGAAGGAATTAATCAATATTTTGATGCTAGTCAGATTGCAGCAACAGGTGAGAATATTAGGTCTAGGAAAGATCTACTATTAAGTAGCTTGAAGTGTCAACACACAGTGCCTGAAGATGCAGTGGCAGGAAGTCAAAATTCTCCACCTCCCAAGTTAGCTTCTGGGCAAAGCTATGAGCACCAGGCTTTGAATGAGATGCTTGATATTTTTGTCCCTGATTTCAGGCAGCTTCATGGGCTTAGAAGAAATAACGATAATGCCCCTGACACTGAAGAAGATATTGAAGGGGAAGAAGATGATAAAAATCATGATGATGATGACACTGAGGAGGGTTCAGAAGAACCAGAATCTGAATAGAAAACTATCTTTCTATTAACTCTGGATGTGTCTGAACACATGCCAAATGCTTCTCCTGTCATGGCAGTGCAATTGTTCTTTGGTAAGCCATGCCATTATTTGGTTTTTTTATGACTTCCATACCTAATGGTTTGAAAGTTTGACTACTGTAGTTTTGTTGAAGCAATGATCCATGGATGGTAATGCCCATTAGATGTATAAGCGTGCTAAGCTTTTGCTTGGAAGGTGCTTAGAAATATTTTGGCTCTCTGAACATTGCGATTTCTTGTATAACTGTAGATGAGTTCCTATTTATTGACTGTTATTCTACATAAGCACCTTGACTCTGCCTCTGTAATATTGATTATAAAATTCTAGCAGACAAGATCTGTGAGGAAGTGCTCCAAATTTCTAGGAAAACATCATATATTTATGATGATATACCATTGCTTAGTAAACTGATGCAAACAAATAACATATGTTTTTTTTTTTTTTGTGTTCTGGGCAAACAAATATATGCATTTACTGGGAACCAATTACAACTAACAACCAAAGATACTACTTGAATCTGAAATCTTCCACCTTTGCTTGCTAAGAAACTATTTATCTGTTGATATTTCTTCATCCTTTTTCATTCTCACTCATCTTGTTCTTCATTTCTGTGCATGATCCTTCTTTCCTGCTCACTTTGTTATCTTAATTGCTCCATCTTAGTCATAAGATTCTCTTCTCATTATTTGCCAAGTTTCCCCATCCATATGGCCTCTCTTGGGAATCTATTTCTTGAGTATTAATTCCTAGAGTCGACATATTGTTATCCTTTCTACTACTATTGTTTATAGGAACTTATTCTAGCGTTGGCACCTACACTTCATTTGGCAGCTCCCAAGGGGCATGTTCTTTCTTGGGAAAATTATGATTCTGATTTATGCCTATAGCCTTACCATACATTTTGATGTCATCCCAATCAAGTCTACGTAGGAATTTCGCTATTAGATGTATGGTATTATGGCATCCCAAACATCTAAAAGGAATTCCCCAGTAATCCACTTGTTTTATGATAGATTGTGTACTCTAATAGATATCAAGGGTAGCTGAGAGACCTTCTATGGAATCTGGTTCAATGAAAAACCATGCTACTCATTTTTCTAGAAGGCCAGCACTCCCTTCATCGACAATAGAATTTTCCTATCTTGTTGGCAATTTCCATGATTTCCTTCTTGGTCCATAGTTCCAAAGGAAGGCTAGGGAGTTTAACCCATATGTATTTTCGTTGGGGATTTTCTTTAATAGGATTAAATTCGACTGTCTAATTCTACAAGCATAAAAATCCCCTACCTTTCACACATGAGATTGAGCCAGTTCTATCTGCATCTTCCACTGTCATGAAGTGGAATCCAAACCAACTATTGAGGAGCATGCTTACCTTCGGTCTATTTCCAACAATACAGAACCAACATTTCTGCACCCATTCTTTCATTTGTCGACTAGACATCCTAATGTGTTCCCAGTGGCCCACCAATACCTTATGCTTCATCTTTACCACATTATCCCAATATATATCAATACCCATAATGAGTTTTTGTATCTGTTCCTGGTTCTTGATCGATTTCTTTTACGTTTGTCTATTTTTTTTTGGATCGGGTTCCATTTGAAGATTCCTTTCCAAGATATGTATCTGAGTCCTCATGTTGGGATGTTTTTAACAGGCCAATGGATGTGGGAACTTGATTTGGTCTTCCCAATCTCTTTGCAAATTCATTTTCTATGACTATCAATACTTCTATAATTTTCCTGTCATCATAAATCTATTCCATAGAAAAAGATTGACCAACCATGTCAATATTGACTATTAGAACTGCATTACTTTTTAAAGCCAACGTATTGGTCAGCACAATGCTACTACATATGGGTGAAAATAAAATCCAAATAAAATATGAAAGTGTGACCGGTTTTATTTGTACTATAGCACAAAGGCTAGTGGGTTAATCTCCTAAAAAAAGGTGTTAACATAGTCTGTCGAAAGGTACATTTTGCATCAGGATAACCCCTAGACTGCTATCTTTTTATGAGGAAGAAAAAAATGGAAAATGTTTGGTTAGGTAGGAATACAACTTGTCAATTTGGTCTAGCTTGAGTGATTAAAAGAGAAGGTTGTTAGGCTCTCCACCATTTCATGGATTGATATAGTGATGAGACAAAAGAAGCTCTCTCTTGAGACTTGACTAGGTGATTCATAACAGTTGTGGTGTTGGTGCCTTAACTTAGCCAGAAAATGCCAAAACTCTATTGATGCACAAAATTTATTATTGAATCTACCTCAGAGTATGCCATAGTCACTGAATATGACATGCATGGTTTTACCAAGGAGGCCCTAAACTTTCGAACAATGAAACTTTACATTGGTATCTTGGCAGTAGCTGCATTGGTCTTATTAGCATTACACCACTTTTAATATGGGTCTTCACAACAGAGAATCACCATTACACTTTGTTGATTTGTGTTAAAAAGAAACATAACACACAATAGATTTCTTTTGGCATGCAATGTTGTTGTTGGTAGCTTTCTTGAATTTGTGCCACATGTAAAGCTAACATGAGTTAAATTTCTTTCACCTTGCAATATTTTTATTGGAAAAGTGCTTGTGTTTGGGCTAGAAACTATGCTAGATTTCTTTTTCTTTGCAATATTGTTGTTGTCAATTTGGTTGTTTATGATAAAAGGAAATCTAGCAAGTGTTAGATTTCCTTCACCTTGGCAATGTTATTGGAAATGTTGTGCTTGTGTTTGGGCTAGAAGTTGTGCTAGATTTTGTTTGCTATGCAATATTGTTGTTTTCAATTTGGTTGTTTATTATAGAAGGAAATCTAACACGTGTTAGATTTCCTTCACCTTGGTAATGTGCTTTTGTTTGTGTTAGAAGGAAATATAACATGCACTAGATTTCTTCTGGCATGAAATGTTGTTTTTAGTAGTATGCTTGTATTTATGCTACATGTAAAGCTAGCACGCGTTAAATTTATTTTACCTTGCGACGTTGTTATTAGAAATGTGATTGTGTTTTTGATAGAAGTTGTTGGATTTGGTTTTCCCTACAATATTATTGTTGGCAATGTGCTTTTGTTTGTGCTAGAAGTAAATCAAGCGTATGCTAGATATCTTTCACATTGCAATGTTGTTTTTGGCAATGTGATTGTGTTTGTGCTAGAATAAACTTTAGAATGTGTAAGATTTATTTTACTTTGAAATGTTTTTGTGGGTAATATGCTTCTACTTACGTTAGAAGGAAATTTAGCATGTGGTGGATTTCCTTCGCCTTACAATATTCTTATTGACAATGTGCTTGATTGTCCTAGAAGGAAATCTAGCACGTGCTAGATTTATTTGACCATGTAATGTTGCTTCTAGCAATATGCTTATGTTTGTAGTAGAAGGAATGATATTGATTGTTAGCTTCCATTTGAGGAAACAATGTTTCATTACATACAATATTACTACCATGCTATTTTAATTTTTGCATCTATATTACTTTTTCATAAGTTGTGTGTTTTTGTGAAAATATAAAGTCACAATTTACACGGTTCAACCTTTTAATTACAAGTTATGATTTAATTGTTGTTACAGAATTGATACAAGCTACAATGGAAAATATAATTTTGGCAAAACGGGACTATGCTGATCTCCTTATTAATGATCAAGTCATTGGGCTAGGAAGGGTCGAATCTGCAGAGTCTGGAACTTATTATGTTGGAGAAAGGGTTAACGCTGGTTATGTTACAATTTTGATAATTGATGTAACTCAACCACATTTGATTGATGAGGATGTTAATGAAGGGGACATACATCCATGGAATATCATGGATTTGAGACACAACATAGGTAAATCAAAATATTGAAGCATGTGTTATACATTATTGATAGCATAATAAATGTTTTTTTTTGAGTAAATACTAACCTTATTTACATTTGTTTATAGGTGCAAATTTTTCTTCCACATTTTCTATTGGAGCCAAGGTAGATCTTCTGCAACATGGAGTGAAGGTGGGCGAGGGCTCCATATTCAATACAGAGCTTGGGCATAAAGTGCATGGAAAGATGGTAAAGAAAGGATGCATAGTGGTTAAAATCGAGAAGGTGTTAAAACATAATGCTCCTTTACCACATCCAACAGGATTTGAGCATACACTTGGGGGTGCATTAGAATCTTATGAAATTTGGCCAGAATCAGATTTGGAGCCTCACTGTCATGATCATGGCACAAATATTCCCCAAGATAGGGTTAGATTCATATGTACAAAGGTTTCTCTTACACATGAATGCATGGGAACAAGCATGTGCATTGCCAAAGGAATGCTAGTTAATGTCTGTGAGGATGACATTGTTGAGGGTGAAACACTAGGTGAAATGGAATTTGGTGTTTTTCTAGAAGAGATAGATGGAAATTGTGAGATATGCAGAATTGGGGATAAGTCTATACATTGTTTGGTTAGATGGCCAATAAATAAGTTGGTGGACAACAAAGGTGTGATATTAAGGGTTAAGGAAAAGTTCAAGGAGCCACCCAAGGAAATGGTGATATGGGATGTTATAGAGGACACAAATCCCTTAAACAATTGGGATGGGTTCCATTGTAATGAAAAAGATAGAAACTCAATTGATATGCGTGTAACAAGGCCATATAAAAGGATTAAACGAGTTATGGCTACAAAAAAAATTGCAAAATGTCAAACAAAAATAGATGAAGAGAAAGAAATTTGAGTTTTGGCAACAGATGTAGGTTGTAGAAAAGATTGTCTTCAACATGTGGATAGGAAGGCCATTGCAGGTGCTAGAAGGGATATGAGACAAATAAATAAAAATGGTATTAGAGAATTTGTCTTGAATTCTCTCATGTCAAACACAGTCATGTCAAAGGGCCATGGCCATGGCCATGGCTTACCACCTATTGCTAGAAATGTAAAGGACATGAGATTTAATGGGAATATTATTTGTAAGAAAGCATGGTATAAGATACATAAAATTCCTCGAAGCACATTCTATAACTACCAGCATTATTTCCAACATGGACAGATCAAAGCTATTCATGGTAACACCAACACATGCAAAACAAGAGCTCACACAGTGGCAACCATAGAAATATTGCACAAAATTGTAATGGATAATTCAGATTTTTCACCAAACCAAACACGTCAAGTTGAAGAAGATGGAACATCTGCTCCTTTAAGATTGCTTCCTTCGACTTACACACAAAATTCTTTGTTAAAAGAGATCAATGAGGGTCTTCAAAAGCTCAATTACCCATCAATATCATAGTCAACAATGAGCAAGATTTGGAATACTAAGTTTCGAGATGTGGCATTTTCAAAGAACACCAACTTCAGTAAATGCAATGAATGTATTGTGTTGAAAGCACAAATGAAGTCAGCAACTACAAAAGAATTGGAAGAAAAGGCACGAGGTAGGTTGAAGAAACATAACAAGATTGTTATGTGTGGAAGATATTGCTACTACGCCCATAGAATTATGTCAGAGTGGTTTCCAAAGGAGTACTTGAGCATTATCCATGATAAAATGGAGAAAACAAAGACTTCAATCCCAAGGCTACGTGTCAAATCAAAATCTATTGTAGGAACAAATTTAGGTTTGTCATTGACAGGTATGCTTACACATGGGCATAAGGCAGGAGGTTTTGGTCATTTCTCCTTACCATTTGTCCATATGGGATCACAATTTAGTATTACATCTCTTGCAAAGTGCTTAAGGGACCTTGAAGACCCACAAATGGATATGTATGGTGATCTACTTGTTATAGCTCCAAATCTCACTCTTATGGTTTGTGATGCTGCACTCATGGCCTAGGGCAACCCCTCCTTCCAGACCTGGTCCTAAAATTTAAAAAACTGTGTTTTATTCCCTATACGCGACATTGCCCTGAGTTAAACGCATGTACACGCGGGTCTGTGTATACGCAACCCATGTGTATGTATTAAAACACTTAAAAAAATAAATAATTCCTTATTTTCGGGCGGTGATCATGGGTTTTACCTGCTGATCACCTGTTAGTGCCCGTGGCCCAACTGTTCCCAACCAACTCCTAACTAAAAAACTACTTTGGAGATGGTATAAAAAGACATCAAAGGGAAGGCCTAAGGAGAGAGAGAAGAGAGCAAGATTATTATGCTGAGATTTTTCCCTTAGACCAGGTCTGAAGTCCTTGGTGCTTTCTGCACTTTCCCCACTTTGCATAGGAAACCCTTGTTTCCATGTGTATTGGTGATCGTTCATCCTTTATATCACCATTGGGTAAGACTTGGAAGGAGCTCTTGTTGGAGGCTTGAGGCTGGAACGAATCCGGGAGGAAGCTTTGCTTGGAGCCTGCTGAAGGTGTTTCAGGTGAAATCTTTCCGTTATATGTACTTTACTTGCCTTTATATAAAGAAACACGTCTTGGTTCCCGAAACAGTCTTTCTTTATGCTTATGAGATTCTTGTTTTGAATTCTTATGCAAGTAGTTACTCAAAGATTTTTATAACTAACTTTATAGCATGAAGATGGTTTATATATAAGTATTTGTCCATGTACTGCTGTGTTCTTTGATTTGTTTGTTTTACAAGTCAAAGGAGAAGAAGGGAACTCCCAGAAGGGTTTGGACCCTAAAGGCCTTCTCGAACGTAGGACCTTAGGTACGTACCCTAAACATTAGAATTTGCTTACAATAAAGATAATGGTTGTGTGTGTGTTTCTTTGAATAAGCAATTTTCAGTCTCGTAGAGTCTTAACCCAAAGGACCCTCGGGGTACTTTCCCCTCAACCAGAATTGGCGACTCCGCTGGGGAACAACACTCTTTTTGTTCCTAGTTTGGGTAGTCTTCAAGCCAATCAAGGCTCAGCCCCTCTGTTTGTTGGCTCTGACTGTCTGATCTGTTCTTGAACTCTACGCTTTTCCAATTTTTTCAGTCTGTATTTTTTATTTTTCTTGAAAATCTTCAGATACGCTGTTTTTCTGGATTACAGCAGCTTATATACGCAAGTTGTACTAAGTGAACCCGCATATACGCGAGTTTCCTCAGTTACAGTCGCGTGTACACGCATTCTGCACACCACTGCAGGCGCGTATATTATATAATTTTCAAGTTTTATAAATTTTCTTTTTGCTGAACGTTTGTCTGGTGGTTTGGGTCAGTTTCAAGCAGTCATTTTCCAGTAACAGTCCTTTGTTTAACAGGGGGCATCTTGTTTTGAACTCTCTCTAGTTATAAGGAGTATCAGTCTTGTTTTCCTTGATTGCAAGCGTCATTGTTTTTTGACACACAAGATTTCTGGTTAAGAGTCTTCACTGCTCTGTTTTGGCAGAGTAGGAAGATTGGATTCAATCTTTGTGTTCATTTTGTTTCGGTGACCCTTTTGTTTGCTTAACGAAATCATTTTTGTGACCATTTGCTCCTTCGTTTCGAGAAAGTTGTTAGTTAACATCTTCTTGAAACTTGTCTTTTGATCTTTGGACTTTCATTGCTGCTTTTGATTGTCAAGAGCGATTTCAAACGCATTTATTTTTGTTGAATTTTCATCATTTGAAAGGTGTGAATTCACAAAAGTGTTTGGTTGCTTATTCGTCAATCATTGGTGTCAATATTTTTGAGAGCCTTCTTTGAAAAATACTTCTTGGTTTGATTGAAAGAAAATCTTTTGAAAGTTTTGAGTTTCGCTTTCTTAAACTTGCTTTTCATTTGATTTCCTTTTTTGCGAAGTGAAAGTGCTTTGTATTTATCTTAGAACTTGTTTTTATTGTTTGGACGAAATGATTGGTAACACATCGTCTTCTATCTAAGCATTTTAGTGGCAAGACAAATTTGATAAGTGAGCAACTTTCCTTCTTTGTTTTTAGAGTAGTCTTTAAATCTTGCATCCACATATAGTTCTTGCATTAGGATAGATTTGCATCTCTTTTTAGGCATATATAGTTTTGTTAGTTTTTGTGAGTGTGGAGTCTGAAAAGAAAAGTAAAATTTGTTTATATTAGAAGTACCTTATGAACCTCATAGAAATTGTTGTTCATCGAAAACAAAAAGTGCATGTGCATATAGCTAAGTTTTATTAATTTCTTTTGCGTCCGTAAAAACACCACAAGTTTCATCTCCATTACCTTGTGACTTAAAGAACAACCTAATAAAATCAAGCGCTAATTAAAATCCATTAGAACTTTTTGTTTTAGTCAGTTACACCAACAAGTTTAGGATTTTAGGGCCTTGGATTAGGTGAGTGGAGAGTTAACTCTCCAAGGCCACATAAAACGTCAAACATAAGAGTCTGATTAACGAGAGTAAATCCAATAGCGTTAGGAAGACCAGGAAAGCTCCGGATCTGGGAGTTAAGCACGAGGGTCTGTGAAGACAGGGAAGAGAGATACCCCCTCTCCTACTTGTCCAAACTTACCTCACGACTATTCCGCCTGGCTTCTGCGACGAGTTGGTACCCATAGTTGCCTCTCCTAGGGATCTACACAGGTGGCTGCGGAGGGGAATCCCGTGGCACCTGAGGTTGACGTTGTATCACTCTCGACAGTACTACTGGAGGGCAACCTTACGAAGCTTGGGGGCTTTCATCGGCGCAGGCTATTGTTAGGAGGTCAGCGTAACTTCCTCTGATACCTTCGCTGATAGGAGTGGGCCCTCATCATCCCAGACTATCTTCAGAAGGCCCCTTGATTCACTTTCTCGTATTTTGGTGTCCGGTCCTAATCACTCGGAGCGGAAATACTTGGAAGTTGTTTGACTGGCTGTATCTTTAGGGACTTTATAGTGTGTGCTCTGTGCTCCTAGTTGGCCTAGCTTTTAATTTTTTGAGTCTTTAGTTAGATCATAACAAAAAATTCAAAGTGGCTGACCGATCTCCAAGATGGTCTCGAAGACTTCGTGGTCTCTCGCCACCAAGTTTAGAGCCTTCTCCTAGAAGGCACAGAGGCAATACTACCGGTGGGGTCCGTCCCACGCCGGTTGACGCATCGAGGATTGATCCTCCTTTCGGGGACATTAGCGGCCAAGCAAGGCCTGGCACTTCTGAGCAAGAGAGGGACACTCCAGTCCTTTCTCGAGTTCGCTTTCAAGCGGAGAATAACGTAGAGGTATAAGAACTTTCAGAGTCATTAGTGGCTCCAAATTCTCCACTACCATCTAGTCATCCAGACGTATTGCAATACGTTGGGACTCCGTCACATAGACCATCAAGTCCAGGTTACGATACGCGCTTACCATTCATGACCACTACTGGAAGAATGGCTTCTACGAGTGCTACAACTATGCAAACCCCTACATCGGTGCAAGGGGGAGGAACCATTTCCATCCCCTCCGCTTCCTTGTTTGGATCTTTTGCTAGCACATCATTAGTGGGATCTACCTCCATTCCGTCCACGAGTGGAAATGCCCAAACCAATTCTTTTGGTACTGGACTCTTCCCTTTTGGCACCCAATCACAGGGTATTCCATTAGTTCCGTTTAGTGCCGCTACGTCCATGATGGGCGGATCGGCTTCATTCCAAGGTTTTCCTTTCGGAAGTGGTCATATACCACATTCCAACCCGACGGTAGGATCCATGCCTTTTTCTTCTATAGGACAAAGCAGCAATCCTTTCCAAGGTTGGAATAACCCTGGGGTTAGTAGCGCGGGAACTGGGAATCCGTTTATCGGCCAACAAGGGAATAGGCCGTACACCACGGTTAGTTCGTTTCAAAGTATTCCTCCCCTTGCTTCGGCTTGGAATCCATATCAGGGGTTATCAACTCCTTACCACTCTTTAGGGGGAAAATTTGCGGGTTATGGAGGTTATACGGCAGGAGTTGGTCAAACTCCGAATTTTGTTGGACCACAAGGCTTGCCTTTTCGTTCAGCCGGTTCTACTGGTCACTTCGGGCAGCCTGGTGCCTCCCAAATTCTAGGACAATCTTTTCAGAGCTTAGGGAGTTCTGCCCAGTCTGGGTGGAATCCCCTAGGTCCTCCTAGGCTTCCGTTTCTGGCAACGTTAAACTTGCCAGATCTCACTAAGTTAACAAATGACCCAATCAGGTATAATCCGGCCTGGCCTCCGGTCCCAACCAAACTCCCTTCGGACATTCCAAAATTCGAAGGGAAGAGTGGTGAAGACCCGGGCGACCACGTAACCACATTCCATCTGTGGTGCTCATCCAACTCCCTCATCGATGATTCGATTAGGTTGAGACTCTTTCAGCGCACCTTGACTGGTAATGCGGCCAAGTGGTATATAGAGTTGCCAGGGGGCAGCTTCACATCCTTCGCCGACTTAGCCAACATCTTCTTAAATCACTTTCAGTTGCCTGTCCGCTATGACGCTGGAACTGAACTTCTGGCCACATTTTGTCAGGATAAGGCTACTCACATTTCCGATCACATTCAGGAATGGAGACGGAGAAAGAGGCTCATTAAAGCCGAAATTCCTCCAGAATGCCGTCTCGAGTGGTTTTTGAAGTCTTTACAACCCGAGATCTCCAAGGATGTCTCAATGTCTGGGGTCTATTCTGAGGAGCAAGCCATTTTTAGGGCCCAGCAATTAGAATTGATCTACTCTCAGTCTGGGATCCTACAAAAGTACTTGCCAGATGCTCCTGGATCTAAGGTTGATTTAGCTAAGCCGAAGCCAGGTCCGCACGCGGATGGTATCGTTGGGTCAGTAGACACATCTACAGTGAACTTGTTGAATCAATTGCAGCAGTTGTCTTTGCAAACTGCTTCTAACAACCAAGTCACATTGTCTAATCCTCCCGCTTCCAAAACTTCTTCAATTAATGCCGTCCAATCCGATAACCCCAAAGGAAATCAAAATTCCAATGGAAAAAAGAGAGGACGAGGTAACAAAAAGAACCAGGATGGGAAGCCTGATGCAAATAAATCCGGCAACAACGCTGGTGGTGGTGGAAATGAGTCGAGAAAGAAAGTCAAGTTGCCATGCAAGTTGTGCAATGGAGACCATCTAACTCATCTCTGCCCCAAGATTCAAGGCGCTCAGCGCTTGTTAGGATAGCAAGGAACTTCTAGTTCTCAAGCTGTGTTAACCAACCCTTTCCCCCAAGGGCAACAACTTCTTGCTGACGCAAGTTCAAACCCTAGTACCTCCACAGGGGGCAACCAGGAAGGGGACAAGTCGTCAAATGTTTTCATGATGGGTGCTCACGCTAATGTGACCACACGGTCACGCGATTATGGTGAAGGTGAAAATTCTAAGGGTAAATCAGTTCCCAAAGCTAACAACCCACTTCATATTGAGCGACCTTCTATCGAGACTGTACCTCGGGTACCGAAAGGTTCCGCAAAACGCGCGACTATCAACCCTAATATTAGGGCAGCCCAGAATTACTCCATTGTTGAGGATTTGGCCCAGAGTCCATGTGTTATGTCTGCGTTAGAGGTTCTCCAGTCATGTCCTGCTCAACGAAGTGCCTTGCTATCGGCAATAGGGGCAGTAGATCCAAGTAATTCCTTAGCTCTCACTTTTGATATGAGTAATGTCAAAAGGAGACTTCATCATCACATGGCTTTCTAGATAAAGTCTACCTACCAGAAAACGAATATTTTTCGGACGGTTGTAGATGAGGGAGCTTCCACATGTGTCATGTCTATGTCATGCTGGAAGGCCATTGGATCACCGTCAGTTGTTCCTTCACCTACCCTATTGACAACATTTGATGGTCACTCTCATAGGCCATACGGGATTATCCCGGCTTTTCCTGTATGTGTTGGAGGAAAGGTCGTTAATATTGAAGTAGAGGTCATAGACGCTAACCTAGACTATAATCTCCTATTAGGAAGGAACTGGGTATACGAGATGGATGCCGTGGTTTCGACTCTGTTTCGTGTCATTTGCTTTCCTCATGAGGGGAAAATCGTTAAGGTTGACCAATTGGACTATTGTCCAGTTGATCCTCAAGCAAACTCTGACTCTACTATTCCTTTAGTGGGTAACTCCCGTCTGCCTATCGAGAGTCTAGGAGTCGGGATGTACTCTTCATTGATGGGTACGTTTTATCTTCCCCCTCCTACAGCTGGTATAGATACAATTTCATCCTCCAGGGATCCCTTACAGAGAGAGTTTGTCCAAACTCCTTATTCTTCGAATCCTAGAACCTTAGCTTCATCTGTGACCATATCAGGTGACGACGAGGTGGGTGGAATAGAATCTCTTATATCTGCAGTAGAGCTTAGATGTGAATCTATAGATAACTCTGCAGATAACCATTCTACTTTTTCCTCTGGGAAGGAGATAGATGGTGATGTGGCTCATTTTCGGACTCTTGATTCCACCTCTGCATCGGATTGCTCGGATATTGTTTTTCCATCGGACGAAGCGATATTCGAAGCAATGACGGCTGTAGATCGACCGTTGGAAGATTTGCATCGTCGGTTACACTTTTGTTCCCCTGTGCATGAAGTCGAATCTCGGTCCTCTAGTTCGACTAGTGATGTTTGTACGGTCCCTTTGGCTCCAACACATTCATTTTCCGAAGAGAGTATATTGATTGGTTCGATCATCGTACCTATAAACATCCCTAGGAGTAAGTTGGCGGAGCCCCCTGATGGGCTCTACCTAAAGAAGTACTTTGCTTAGTTCAGGCTGGGCAATGACCTCTTTGTACTTTATGTATATATTTATACATATATCGTCAAGCGTTTTCTGATATCAGTGCTTTTTGGTCTGCTGTGGCAGGTGCTGATGGATGATTTGGTCTATTTTGGGTTTGCCGATGGTGCTAGTCGACACACTCGTAATCTTGCTTCTGCAGCTTGGGTACTTTATTATCCAACTGGTCAATTGATGGTATCGAGAGGCGTGTGTATCGGTCCCGCTTCAAACAATATGGCCGAGTATACAGATGTTATCAATTTATTATCTGAGGCAATCTCTTGTGGGATCGACTCGTTGGTAGTATATCTTGATTCTCAATTGATAGTGTCTCAATTAAATAACATTTATCGCGTTAGGGATCCATTATTATATCGCCAATATTTAAGGGTGAGGTTGTTGCAAAGATCATTTATTTACATTAATTATTTGCACATTCCAAGATCTCAAAATTGGTTAGTTGATTCTATCGCTAATCTAGCATTAGACTAGCATATCAATCATTCATCATCATAAAATCATACATCAGAAAGTCGAAACTGTATATATATATATATATCTATATATATATATATATATATATCTATATATATATATATATATATCATAAAACGCCTCGAGTGTACATATGTGTGTCCAAAAATATACAAAATTGGGACTCAAATTCCCATAATCATGTCAGGCATATCTATCGCCTCGGCTGAGGATGAGCGTCTAAGTATGTAACTATAGCATTGGCCACGCGCCAAAAGACGCGAACCCAGTCACGTGGCATGCCAACCACATGACACTGCATATCCGAAGGAAGGTCCTCTATCTCGGCCATCGGTAATCGGCAGCTCAGTCTCGCCAAGTGTCGCTGGACGTTGTTCAGGGTCCGTTCCGTATCGGCAGCCGCCTCTTCAGCTCCTCGGCCACGCCGTCCATGCCGCGGGAATCCATCTGGTCGTACAGGCCCAATGTCTGGAACATGATCATCATATTAGTCATTTGAATCTCATCAAAAAATATTTTTCAACATTTATCATTATATTTGAAAAATCCAAAAAAATCATAAAATCATAAAAAAATTCTTACCAATCTCGCCCCATGCTGCATCCGGTGGTAACACTAGATCAGGATCTCCTCGGAAATCCAGCCCAACATAGGGGTAGTCATCCACGGCGATGATCTGCTGCTCCCACCAGGCAAAGAAGTCATCGTCAAATGCATTCCTTGGGACTTCCCCACCCCCCAGACGTTTCATCAAGTCAGCCCACCGGCCCATGCATGGATCACGTGGACTGCTGATGGCAACTGCTACCCTGGGGCGGAGTGCGGGAACCTTCTCGAAGAAGAAAGTGCACAAGATGGTTCCGAACCCAAAGTTCTTGGTTTTTCCCCTCCTGATAGAAGTGAGTTGTTCCTTCATGTTGGCAAGAAGAGGAGTACACCAGTCAAACACAGTAGTGAGACAGTCCACTACCATGCTCATGGTTACCCGTGATGCCTGATGTAGTGAGGATGATCCGTTCACTCGAGCTATGGTGAACAAGATTATCCTGAGTGACAAACTCGCCACATGTGGGATAGAGATCTGGCTCCCAACCTTCCGATGACCCGGGCAGTAAATCTGTACATAGTCATCTACACTGAGGCTATTCCGTGTCCTGCCGCGGGAATGCACTACCTCTCCCCTTCGGGAAAGGCCCGTGATAAAATATATGTCTTCCACTTCTATCCTGAGTGGCATCTGATAAATCACAAATGCTTCCTCATCGACATCCCAATAATCAATGAGCCTCTCGAGCAGACGCGTGCTCGCTTTCATATTTGGCAATTTGAAGAATTTTAGCAACCCGCATCCCCGTAGGGCCTCTAATGCCTCATCATTGCCCATAACTTCATTATCCACAGCTGAGTGCTCTCTTTCACGCCATGTGAGAGTCATCTTGGAAGAAAAAATCATTTTCATCCGTTAGTTTTGTGTATAAAATTAGTTTGCTGTGTACATGTGGGTTCCTCTGTATACAGTCGCGTATAGGGTCGTCGTATATGCGAGTTCTATATAGCCAACCCGCGTGTATGCCGCAAAGGAATTTTTTGTAAAAATCCAACGGTAAAACATCAACTAAAGTTCCTAAAAACTATCACAATTAATTGCAATACAAGTTTGAGGCTTACCTGGAAGTTTTCGGCAAGTTTGAACGGTTGAATTGGTCACAGGGAAGTTTTCTCCTTTTGCTCCACAATTTTTGCTCTCCAAGTCAAATGGTGATAATGGTAAGTCAAAAATTCCTTTTATAAGTTTTGAAAATGCAAAATTTTTCAAAATTTTATTTTGTTTGGCCTCATGTGACTTTTAACTTGGGAGCTTGGAATGCCGAGTTTGGTTTGTTTTTCAGGACATTTTGGACATTTTTCGACAGTTCGAGACAGTTCCATGACCGCTGACCCGTCATGGCAGGTATCGTGTTTTCACTGGCATATAGGTTAGGGACACCATTTTTCCGTTGCATTATGCATACTAGCCTCCATGTGACCGATACATCTGCCGTAGGATCCAACCCATCGTGTTATGGTTTGTAAGCCATTTTCACTCGTCGATTCCTTAAATCATGACACAATGGTAGAGCCATCCCTTTACATGGGCATCGTAGTTAGCACCTCACTGACATTTGTTGCCCATGCTGCTTCGTTTTGAGTAGGCTCGGGAGTCCTCTGTAGTCCCGCCGTGACCTATGCGTTGAAGACTCATTCCTCTTTGCTTCTTCGCTTCGTTCTGGCCTTATACCCTAGAGGCCCCTATGTGTGTCGAGTTGTACTTCTGCATTGCATGTTGACCATTTGCACCTTTTGGCCTAGAGCCGGCTTCACTTGGACTCGTGTTTAAGCCAACTTTTGACCATGACGTCTGCAAAATCAACCTTGCATACCTTTGACTTCTACAGCTTGACATACCCTGGTCCATGGAAGGAACATACCTCTGAGTGTCACTGACCAGTTTTCACCTCCCTGCATTGAGCATAGGAACGTTCCTTTCCCAGGAACTAGATAATCTGTTTCACCGACACTCGTTCTTTCCACCGTACCATAGCATTCTTTTATTCTTTTTCCGGCTTAACAGAAAAAGACAAAAAAAATTAAATATTCCAAAAAAGAGCGGGAACAGGGACATTATTTCCATTTATTGTTGGCAGCTAGAGTCAGTCGTGTCGCCCTTGAACAAAGCACTCAAAACAAAGTCTCCTCCGCATGGGTGGGATTTAGTTTGACTTAGGTATGCCATAACCTTGTTATTGAGTCAGTTCTCCCTCGATTGGTTATCTCTTCCAATCATATGGAGGGTTCGTTCGTGCCTCCTGCATGGCGAACTTATACAGAGTCATCATATGCTGCCACATAGTCACATTGAGTCGTGCTTTTGTTCAAGGGAATTTAGCCTGAGTCGGCCTCTCTGCGGTGTCTCTTGACTCATTTTTCAGTCGACCATCCCTGGTTGTCAGTATCATGTCTATCATCACATCAGCTATATTGGTCCTTTACTCGTGCCGGTTTGAGAAGGTCCCCATTGACTTCTTGCTGGCGGGTCTTGTCCTTATTGACGACGACATCTTGCTCTGAGGACAGGCCTAGAGCCGCACCCTGGCCCTATTTTCATTATTGATAGCTCACCTTGTGCTCAGCATCGATCAGTATCATGGGTCTTTGATTGAGTGGTTTCCCTTGTGTTCGACATCAGCATACATTATCACACATTGGGATTCGTGCACTACCTTGGTTTCCATTTGACCCTATTGGTGGATACCTCGCCTCTGTGTCAGCTTTCATTATTGGTTGGTTCAGAGGGTTTCTGCTGTGCACTAGCTACATCTTGTGTACGCCGGAAACGTACTTCGGTTGGGTTACTACATCTTTTTCGTCCGATTCCTTCCACATTATTGGCCTATGGGTTACACTCGTGCTAGATTGATGGAGGATGCCTTAATGCCTTCCTTCTAGCGGATCTTTCCCTATCGACTCCGACTCATTGCTCTGGGGCAAAGATCTAGAGTCCATTTGGCAGTACCTTGGGGTTTGCAGTCATTAGTGGCAGATTCCTCGCTATCGACAGTGGGAAACCATCATTGTCTCCTGATCGATAGATTCTTACAGGTGTTCGACTTCAGCTCATCTATTCACACTTGTTAGATTGTACTGGGTACCTTGACGCTCATTATCATTATCGGTGAGTAGTCTCGCGTTTGTTAATGGTATACATCAATGACCGGTAATCAAACAATTTCTCACATGGTCGACTTCAGATCATTTATTCCCATGGTGTAGAAATGTACCACGGCAGTTGGTGAAGACCTCAGGTTGTATCAGCATTCATTGGTTCACTTGACAGTTGCTCCTGTTGCTGCTAGTTGATACCACTCCACCTTATATGTTGCAATCAGTCATGGCGACATTCTATATGTTGGCACCTGAGTTTGTAGTGTAGTACCATCCTATTCCATCATGTTCAGTTGGTACCTTTTGGGATCAGTCTTTGATATCAGTGATCCATTGTATCTTTCAGCATCATTGACAGTCTTATATGTGATATTCATACATGTACTTTCTCCTTATGATCAGATGATCCATTATGTATCTTCCAGTCGTTTATAGTTGTATACTTAGTGGATCCGCTTGTACTTGATATGCAGACATGCTTTACTTTTTTTGAGCATGGGTATGCCCGCCTCAGACAGTGTTTCTTTCTGATCTCCTTTTGGTGGCTTGGCAGGCTGAATTCTGGTGAAGTCCTCCTCGGTTTCTCGACAGAATTCCTTTCCATGTACTTACATAATATATTTCGGCCATCATGTTCCCCTTCTGACCTCATACATTAGGGGGCATCTGTTATAGCTCCAAATCTCACTCTTATGGTTTGTGATGCTGCACTCATGGCCTAGGGCAACCCCTCCTTCCAGACCTGGTCCTAAAATTTAAAAAACAGTGTTTTATTCCCTATACGCGACATTGCCCTGAGTTAAACGCGTGTACACGCAGGTCTGTGTATACCCAACCCACGTGTATGTATTAAAACACTTAAAAAAATAAATAATTCCTTATTTTCGGGCGGAGATCACGGGTTTTACCTGCTGATCACCTGTTAGTGCCCGTGGCCCAACTATTCCCAACCAACTCCTAACTAAAAAACTACTTTGGAGATGGTATAAAAAGACATCAAAGGGAAGGCCTAAGGAGAGAGAGAAGAGAGCAAGATTATTATGCTGAGATTTTTCCCTTAGACCAAGTCTGAAGTCCTTGGTGCTTTCTGTACTTTCCCCACTTTGCATAGGAAACCCTTGTTTCCATGTGTATTGGTGATCGTTCATCCTTTATATCACCATTGGGTAAGACTTGGAAGGAGCTCTTGTTGGAGGCTTGAGGCTGGAACGAATCCGGGAGGAAGCTTTGCTTGGAGCATGCTGAAGGTGTTTCAGGGGAAATCTTTCCGTTATATGTACTTTACTTGCCTTTATATAAAGAAACACGTCTTGGTTCCCGAAACAATCTTTATTTATGCTTATGAGATTCTTGTTTTGAATTCTTATGCAAGTAGTTACTCAAAGATCTTTATAGCTAACTTTATAGCATGAAGATGGTTTATATATAAGTATTTGTCCATGTACTGCTGTGTTCTTTTATTTGTTTGTTTTACAGGTCAAAGGAGAAGAAGGGAACTCCAAGAAGGGTTTGGACCCTAAAGGCCTTCTCGAACGTAGGACCTTAGGTACGTACCCTAAATATTAGAATTTGCTTACAGTAAAGATAATGGTTGTGTGTGTGTTTCTTTGAATAAGCAATTTTCAGTCTGGTAGAGTCTTAACCCAAAGGACCCTCGGGGTACTTTCCCCTCAACCACTACTTCATGAAAGTGGAATTTCAAGAAACCCACTTACAAATGTGTTACTTGACACCTCTATTTACTCAAAATGTCAAGGGTACAAGGATGATTTTATATCTCATGGAAGTTCAAAAAGTCAAAATGTTGATTTTAAACTTCTTCCTCCACATTTGTTGTTACAGTTGGACAATGCAGCAAGTGATAATAAGAATCGCTATCTTTTCATGTTTCTATCACTTTTAACTGCACTTGGTGTCTTCATCACTATTGAGGTTGGGTTCTTGCTTGTGGGGCACACCCATGAAAAAATAGATGGAACCTGCAGAAGAATGTCTTCCAACCTAAAAAGTAAAGATATTTATTCTTTACCTGAAATGATGGATACATATCGCATAATTGAAGAAAATCGAGTGTTTCCACCTACACTTATTGACAAGGTCTATGAATTCAAAAGTTTCCTTAATGGATACATCAAGGAGGGAAAAAATGCACTAGTTGGACATCTTAATGTCCAATACTTCCAATTTCTTGTACTCAATGATGTTCCAGTACTAAGGTACAAAGAATCAATTAGAGATATTGAGTGGTCAGAACCAGTTGAGTTATGGAATATAGATGATGAAGGCTAACCTATAATTCCCATAGGGAAGCCATCTTTCTTAGCTTCCAAATAGAATGATGTCTATTTAAAAGAACTAAAGGAAGGGATAACATCATACATAAAAATGTGGAAAGACACTATTGGGAATGAGGATTCACCAATTGTTACGGAGGAATGGAAAAATAAAGTAGTGTATTCGGAAAAAGTTTTTGATACATTAGATGGAATCTATAATGATCATAGAATAATAGATGGAAGTGATTAATCTTCTGAGGATTTCTAGCCCAGGACAAGGCACATTGTTGATGTTGATCGTAATGCACTCCAAGTAATGTCAAGTATTATGGATGGAGATTTTGATAATGTGATAGATGAACCAATATATGTTGGACCCAAATGCAACAAGCCAAAACCAACTTTCAATCCGATGATTGATGTTGAGAAAGGAAAGATGTTGTTAGTTAGATCAGGAAATGAGGATGCAGGAGAGATGATTTGGATGGAAAAATCCATCTCAAATATCTTTAGGGATAATGAAAGTGAGAATCTTCATGTAAAGGTTGACTGGTGGAAGCCTATGTCAGGGAAATACAATGGAAAATTTTTAGAGCAATATTGAGTACCAAATCCTGATGACACAGAACTTGGCTCTATTCCAATTAATACCATAGTGTGGGCATGGATGCCAAAGAAAGAACATTGCAAGAAGATCAAGATAAATAAATATGGTGTAGAAGCCATTCTTGATCTACTTGAGCGAATATCTTAAGAGTAGGTTTATATGATTCATGAATGTAATTTTTTTGAAGAATCTATTAATATACATTCATACACACTTTTCCATATTTGTTGTATATCAAATATTCTCTTCATATTCTTTTTGGAGGAGTTTCATATTATTTAATATTTCAATGTAATCATGCGTTATACAAATTACATGACAATGCCATAAAATATTTAAGTTTTCAAAGCTTTATTTGACCAACATGACTTCTCACCATATCAAATATGCATAATCAAATTCAATAATGCACTTAAAAACATCTTCTAAACTTGGTCTATTAAAAAAACAATGGAGTACCTAATTAGTATTCTATTTAATATAAACCATTTAAACACTTAATGAATAAATGCTAGACACTAGATATTTGAGGTGAGTTTTCCTTAATTTTCCTTATTATAATTGATATAAATCAAATTCACTATCTTGTTGCACTCTAATTTATAAAAAAAATATTTTGATCATTGAACAACACAACTAGAATTATAAAATATTTCCTCTTATAGATTTTGAAGTGGTGCCAACATTGTACTAGTATAATTAATGTGTACTTAACGTAGGAAAAATAGTTAGTGTCAATTTAAAATGGTCAATAATAGTAAGAAAAACAATATTAGTATATTCTTAAATAACTTTATAGGTAAGTTTTTTTTTTTGCAAAATCTATTATTCACGGGTCAAATTTAATACATAAATATAAATGTTAATGATAATAGAAATAATGTAAGGAATCTAAGTTTTAGATGAATGTTAATATGTCTTTTTCAATATAATATCCTTAAACACTACAGGAATATAAACTAAACATTTGTAATAAATATCTTAGTCAATTTTCTCTCTTTCTTGTTGTATTTGAAAATAATCAAATTGTACTACTTTGTTACTATTCTAATTCATGATTGATTTTGATCATTATGGTCAATAATAGTAAGAACAACAATATTAGTATCTTGTTAAATAACTTCGTAGGTAAGTTTTTTTTTTTGCAAAATCTATTATTCAAGAGTCAAATTTAATACATAAATATAAATGTTAATGATAATAGAAATAATTTAACTAATCTAAGTTTTAGATGAATGTTAATATGTTCTTTTCAATATAATATCCTTAAACACTACAGGAATAAAAACTAAACATTTGTAATAAATATCTTAGTCAATTTTCTCTCTTTCTTGTTGTATTTGAAAATAATCAAATTGTACTACTTTGTTACTATTCTAATTCATGATTGATTTTGATCATTAAAATGATTAATAATTGAGACGAGAGGCTCATTTTACAACCCAATATGGGGGGGGAAATAAAAATTATGTTCTAAATAGAAAAATAAAAGAAATGAATATTTTGTGAAGTAATTAGAAGTATATAAAATGTGTGAATTAGATGTTTAAATTTTATACTTTTCAAAAAATTTCAGCTAGAGATACAGAGAAACTATTTGAAGATTTATGTTAACTAATTTATGTCAATATCAACTTCATATATATCTATATATAAGAAAAAAGTTTTTTATGGTTAAAATTCTTATTTGGTCATATATATATACCCTATTTAGCATTCAAAAATACAGTTTCAACAATGAAAAATAACACATTGTATCTTTCATTCAAAATATTTGCACGTGAAGAAATTTGATCCTTACATCTCCACTTAAAATGGATCTATGATGGTATATATTGGACACATTACTATGATCATTTGTCATTAAATAACTTTATACTTAATATATAGCTTGCTTATTAATCTATTATTAATTAAGTCTCAAGTTTTAAACATAGAAGTACAAATAATAAATAAAAATAAATTATGATACTACTCGCATTCAACATTTAATTTGATCTTAAACAAATATTTTCTCCTCAACTCTAAAATGGTGCAAAATTCCTACAATAGTATGTAATGTTGATGGTGATAATGATGATTATTATCCACTAAGACCAAATATGGTATTTAAGAAGGTAAAAAGATATTACTAAATGTTATTTCGAATTTTATTGTTATGCTAAAAAAACATTAAAAGGAATGTTTCAAGATCATCATAATTTTGTTTAGTTAAACAATCTCGAAGGTTGGTAGCGTCACAAATATTTTGAAATTTAATTCCAATATGAGTATAAACTGGATGATCTATGACAGTTTTTAAATCTTCGACCATATTACTAGTGTTGCAAAGGTGATAGCCTTTTTATTGTGCTAACACTCTTTTAGTAATAATCATAACTTAACACATACATGATATTTTACTATATATTGGATTATAATTAAATGGGTTAATAATAGCAACATACACATCATTATTTTCATAAAATAACCTTAACAAACTTATCTTTTAACATAAACCATACAAATATTAAAAATAGATAATGTAAAGAATTCACATTAAGATGTGAAAGATTTTCTTTTGCAAGTTTATATAAATTTGTTTTATAAATTTTATCATGATAATTTTTACACAAAAAATGGTGAATATCTACATTAAAATTAGTGAACTAAGTGACTTTCTAATTCCTTATTTCGAAAGAATTTAATCTAGTTAATGTTCTAAATAATGGTATATATTGGACACATTACTAAGATCATTTGTCATTAAATAACTTTATGATATATATTAATCTATTATTATTTAAGCAAGCCTCAATCTGCTACTGACATTCAACATTTAATTTGATCCTAATTTTTTTTTTCTCCTCAACTCTAAAATAGTGCAAACTTCCTACAATAATATGTAATTATGATGGTGATAATGATGATTATCATCCACTAAGACCAAATAAGGTATATAAGAAGGTAAAAAGATATTACTAAAAGTTATTTTGAATTTTATTGTTATGCTCAAAATGCATTAAAAGAAGTGTTTCAAGATCGTCGTAATTTTGTTTAGTTAAACAATCAAGAAAGTTGGTAGCGTCACAAATATTTTGAAATTTAATTCCAATATGAGTATAAACTAGATGATCTATGAGAGGTTTTTTAATCTTCAACCATATTACTAGTGTTGCAAAGGTGATAGACTTTTAAATTGTGCTAACACTCCTTTAGTAATAATCATAACTTAACGCATACATGATATGTACTATATCGGATTACAATTAAATGGGTTAATAATAGTAACATACACCATTATTTTCATAAAATAACCTTAAAAAACTTATCTTTTAATATAAACCATAAAAAATATTAAAATAGTTAATGTAAGGAATCCAAATTAAGATGTGAAAGATTTGCTTTTGCAAGTTTATATAAATTTGTTTTATAAATTTTATCATGATAATTTTACACAAAAAAATGGTGAATATCTACATTAAATTAGTGAAATAAGTGACTTTCTAATTCTTCATTTTGAAAAAACTTAATCTAGCTAAAGTTATAAATAATGGTATATATTGGACACATCACTAAGATCATTTGTCATTAAATAACTTTATACTTAATATGTATCTTGTATATTAATCTATTATTCATTAAGTAAGCCTCAATTAACTTCTTTATTAACATAAAAGTACAAATAATAAATAAAAATAAATTATGCTACTACTCACATTCAACATTTAATTTGATACTATTTTTTTTCTCCTCAACTCTAAAATGGTGCAAACTTCCTACAATATTATGTAATTATGATGGTGATAATGATGATTATCATCCACTAAGACCAAAAATGGGTAAAAAGATATTACTAAAAGTTATTTCGAATTTTATTGTTAATATTCTCAAAAAGTATTAAAAGAAGTGTTTCAAGATCATCATAATTTTGTTTAGTTAAACAATCAAGAAGGTTGGTAGCGTCACAAATATTTTGAACATTAATTCCAATATGAGTATAAACTGGATGATCTATGAGATTTTTTTAATCTTCAACCATATTATTAGTGTTGCAAAGGCGATAGACTTTTAAATTGTGCCAACACTTTCTTAGTAATAATTGTAGCTTAACACATACATGATATTTACTATATCTAATTATAATTAAATGGGTTAATTATAGTAAAATACACATCATTATTTTCATAAAATAACCTTAAAACACTTATCTTTTAATATAAACCATAAAAACTATTAAAATAGATAATGTAAGGAATCCAAGATTAAGATGTGAAAGATTTGCTTTAGCAAGTTTAAATATATTTTTTTATAAATCTTATCATGATAATTTTTACACAAAAATTAGTGAATATCTACATTAAAATTAGTGAACTAAGTGACTTTCTAATTCCTCATTTTGAAAAAACTTAATCTAGTTAAAGTTCTAAATTCTAGATCCATTGAAAACTTCCAAATTTAATGAAATATGTGTTATAAGGCAGAAGATAAGATTAGATCTAGATCTAGCGGCAGAAGATTAGATCTAGAACCTAGCCGCCTAGATCTAAATCCAAGTTATTAAATTTAATAACTTGGATTAATACAATATTAAAGTTTCTATATTATAATATATATTAATATATCATGATATATATTAACTCTAGATATATATGGGAGGGAAGAACAAAGACATAAAGTGATAGAGGTGGAGAGATAGGGGGAGCGTCACGCCCCTATGTTGCAGGTAGTCTTTCAACGACACTGCTACACCTTTTCTCTTCACCAATACTCAAATGTATGAGTTATGCCTAACCAAACACTTAATCAATTATTTACTTCAAGTGTTCTTATCACAGTGGAATAAAATATTCAATTAATCATTCATCAATATAAATGCATAGCGGAAAATCATTCAATACATCATGATAAGTGAGAGGGGCAACTCCCAAAAATTAGAGTATGAAATTAGAGTATGCTCGATATATATATATATATATATATATATATATATATATATATATATATATATATATATATATATATATATATATATATATATATCTCTATATATATATATATATATATATATATATATATATATATATATATATATATATATTATGTAATTAAATTGTACATGAAATCATACAATTCAGTGTTGCCAACAAGCCTTGGCTTGCACACCTTTACTTTACAAATCGTGCTTGCTATGTTCGTGCCTCGTGCACGCCCAACCGAATATTGGACTGCCTCTCGACACAACCATGTCCACTGCACTTCTTCCTCAGCCTACCTGCACTCTCTTCCTTCCTCCGGCAGCTTACCTACACTTCTTAACCCCTTGGCACACCCATGTGCCTATCTTTCAACGTTGCACGACATAATACAACTCGGCGCCCTGCGCTCTTCACCCAGACTTGTATATCGCAGTGTGTCCGCTATCAGCCTGTAGTAGCGGCCTAGCTACTCAGCTCACCACCGCGCCCGCATAATCAAACACTCTAGCGACCTGTGTAGTCTGCTCGTCACACTTGTGTTGCGACCTGCGTGTAGACTCATCTTTTGCACAGTGTAGCGACCCTCTTGCAACCTGATGTGCAGTGTGGCCTACCCGTATTACTTCGTTTCAACTATGTCTTCGTTGAAGATGAAAATAGTTTGAGATTAATCACAATGAAGACTATTTGTAATTCAATATATTCTTATTATTCACATTTTCTATCATTCAACACTATTTCATTATCACTTTACATTCAAAATTTTTATATCATTTTTCATCATTAAAGTTATTAACAATATTTATCATCTCAACAACACTATTACATTGTCACTTTACATTCAAAAATTTTATTTCATCATTTTTCATCATCAAAGTTATTAACAATATTTATCATGTCAACAAACTGAGGTAACTAAGAAAATTTAAAATTAAAATATTTAACATATTTAAAATGATTATATTAATATTACACGAATTTACATATTATTGATCAAATTAATCATATGTTCATTAGATTTTCTTTGCAGCACATGACTGAAACTAGTCTATATCCATCTTAACTCTGGATCTACCAAGCTCCGAGACGAATCAAATCTCTAGGTGCAAACCTTTCCTCAAGTTTTGCTCTCAAAAAAATAGGTTTGCACCTCTAGAGATTTGATCACTGTAAATGAATCTACAAAATCGAAACTTATGTCTTTCGACCAATATTATTGTCTCAAAATATCTAAATAATTGAATTAGCACATTAACATTATATTTAAAATTCGAATAAAACAATTTATTATAGTAAATAAAATAAAAGTTGAAAATAAAAGCATTTGGTTTTGAACGAATGAAATAAAGATGCATCACCACCTACATTTATTTGAATGGCGAGTGAGGAGATACATATACATGCTCATCCATCCATTTATCATACATGTTTTGTTTTGTTGTAAAAGATTGTTATCATTATAATCATAAACGAACATTATATGATTAAAAATGTTATAAACTTGATATGTTATGATTTATCTTTCTCTAATTTCTACAACTCGCGAATTTTAGTCTCCGACACCTCATTTATCTTCCTTTGATTTTTCCAACTCACAAAAATATGGGAAGCATCTGTTATTGATGTCCTTTTCAAAATTTTCCAATTTACCCACTCAGAGCATCTATCTCAAAATTCTCCCTTTGCTTTTTCCCACTCTGTCACGGCATCTCTGCTGACTTCTCACTCACCACTATCCCAAGATGAGCAGAAGTCAATACATCCACTTCACGGTGACTTCCGCATCCATCGGTGCAAGATCACTACCCCAGGATGACAAGCAGTCAATAGGGAAACTTTGTTCACCTTTCATTCCGCAATTTCCGCGTCTATCACTGCAAGACCACCAAGAGCTTTAAACTTTTTATCTCCCGTTTTTGGTTTCTCTAGCTCCAAAAACTACGACCCCTAATTTTTCTAACAAAGTACGCACATTTATCTCTCTATTATAGTCCTTTCCAATTTTTTTCCAATCTACTCATGGCATCTTGGATCATTTCAATCAAATTTGTTAAATATCAATTTGTTACCCACTCACAACATTTGTCTCAAGATGCTCCCTTTTATTTTTACCACTCAGTCACAACATCTCTGTTGAATTTTCACTCACCACTGCCCCAAGATGACCAGGAGTCAAAATCACGGCCTCAGGACGAGCAACAGTGAAGAGGGAAAATTCATTGGAGTCGAGGCAGAGGAATTATCTGGACGGTCAAAAGTGACCTGAATCTCATTAGACTATGGAAAATTCATTACACAAAAAAACAGTCTCATTAGACTTTCAGAGCAAAGAAACAGTCTCATTAGACTATGGAAAATTCATTACACAATGTTGTAACTTGGATTTACAAAAATCCTCGCCAATTTTTTTCAAAACATGACCAGAATTTCCGTAACTTAGCAAAAAAAACAATCTCGTTACACTATGGAAAATTCATTACACAATGTTGTAACTTGGATTTACAAAAATCCTTGCCAAGTTTTTTCAAAATATGGCCAGAATTTCCATAACTTTCAGAACAAGAAAGAAGTTTCGTTAGACCATGGAAAATTCATTACACAATTTATGTGTCTATCGTTGCAAGACCACCACGAGCTTCACCTTTTCTATTTCTCTCGTTTGAAAAAAAACTGCCAACAACTACCACTAGACGAGTGAGTCATTTCCGGGTCGCGACCCCATTTATCTTCCCCTCTTATTGTCCACGACCCCATTTATGTTTCCTTATTATTATCTTTACAATTATCATTTCTCCAATTTATCTCTCCTTACCAGTTTAGATCCATCTTAACTTCGATCTATCAAGAGTGTGAGAGGGATCATGTAACACCCCAAATTCCATTAGAAGAAAAAAAACTTAGAATTACTATTAATTACTTTACTTTGAATCTGGGAATTTTTTAGGCTCGTTAAGAACCTAATGAAATTTTTATACACTTAATTTTTTTTATTATTTTTATGATTAATGTTTTAATCTCGAAAGGAAAATTCACGGGAAGACCCACAAGATTTCCCAATTTCCAGACGGTTGGGAAGGATAGTTATACTCCTACCACTTAGAGATTTAAAGGAAAATCTCGGAGAGGAGGAAGTTTCTCTTGTTCTTTTTGGCTGGAAGAAGTTTAGAGGAGGATACTCATTGGAGGTAGGATGCTGCCCTAAGAGTGAATTCCTAAGCTGGTTAGGACAAGTGGAAGGCTCTAAGTCGAATAGAAGACTGTAAATCCTCACTAGGATAAGTGAATCCCTGATGCGATTGAATTGACCAAAAAGACTGTCAGACGAACTCATTGTCTCGAAATTGGGAGAGCTCGGGGGGGGGACTGGACATAATAGGCATTCTCATTGGTAGGGAGGAGTGGTCTTCCTGAACCAGTTTTCTGAATGGCTTATCAAGATGCAGATAAGTTCTGAAATTGCCCTATTATTTATTTTCATATGTCTGTGTAAGAGGAGGTTTCTGACTAAATAATTATGAATAAGGAAAAGGTTTGGTAGACTCTGTTAGAAATTTTTATTTGTCAACATTCAGTAAGGAAATGATGAAAGAATGGTTGTTAGGAACAATGATTCAGAGAATTGATTGTTTATTTGTACAAAATGTTTTCATAAAAGAAATCTTTGATTAGGATAGTTACAGAAAACGAAAATGATTAAATATATGTAGAATTTCTTGTCTGAAATTACAATCAGGGTTAGGTGGTCACCCTGTAGAAGTAAGTAAGAAGAGGGAAAAGAAACAATTGAACAAGTAATGTTCTAGAATTAAACATCAAAACGGAAAATAATCTGTATAGTTGAAGCACTAGGTACCATAGAGTGGTGATTAGGTGACTAGGTTTCTATAAATTGTGACTTTGATTAAGGAATCGTGTTAGTTCCCGAAGCTAGGCAGTTCACCAACTGCTAGTAATAGTCACGAGACCTTTAAAAGGGTAAACAATCAAGACATACAAATATATGAACTAAAACTACTAAAAATAGTTGTAATTATTTCAGAAATGCAACTTTAAATTCAAGACAGTAAACGAATGAACTTCATTCAATCGCTGGAAATTAATTACCAACAGGACAAGAAATGTGTATATTCAATTGAACACCTAAAGAGAAATATTGTAGTTACTATAGCAACATCTATCATCTTTCTCTTCTGTTGCGAAGAGTTGGACCTTAGTAATCAGATGACGATGGTTCTTTCTACAGTTAAAGGAATTTGTTAACAGAATCTATTAAAAACTAATGGAACTTTTAATAGAATGATTTCGGTGGCAAGATGTTAGGAAATTGGCTTATTTCAGGAACCTGTAGGACATGTAAGGGAATAAAATTTATCATAGTTTTGCAATGAAAAAGAAACAACAAAGTAGAACTTTCAAACATTTTTGTACAAGAATTTATATTCCCATGTCATATCTTGTAGAGAGGAAATTATCATTAATGCATTACAGGATATTGTTGCATAATTAACCTTAAAAAAAAACCAATGTAAATAGCGAGAATGATATCTGCTCCTAGAATGGTAACCTTCGATCAGTTTACCATCAGATTAGAATAAGAGAATAATATATTTGCAAAACAACGTTTAGAACATGTTATGGGCATTATGATTTTATTGTGTTATCATTCAGACTCACCAATGCTCTAGAAACCTTTATCAGTCTGATGAATGGTGTCTTTCACCCTTATATAGACAAATTTGTTTTAATATTTATTGATGATATTCTGATCTACTCCAAGAATTTGGAAGAACATAAAGAACACCTCCGTATAGTATTGCAATTTTTGCGGGAGAATTAGTTGTACGCTAAATACCGCAAATGTGATTTCTATAAAGACCAAATCCAATATCTAGGACATATTATCTCTTCAGAGGGTGCAGTCGTAGACCTTGAGAAGATTAGAACCATCATGCAATGGTTTGTACCCAAAAATGTGGTAGATATTAGACCTTTCATGGGTTTGGCAGGTTACTACCAACGATTTATAAAGGGATTCTCCAAAATTGCTTATCCTATTACCTCTTTGCAGAAAAAGGGAAGAGCCTTTCAGTGGACAACTGAATGTTAGCACAACTTTAAACTCTTGAAGCAGTTATTAACCACAACCGTTGTACTGAAGGTAGCGGACCTTGAGAAGGAATTTATTGTATGCATGGATGTTTGTCAAGAGGGAGTTGGTGGTGTACTGATGCAGTAAGGAAAAGTGATAGCTTATAAATCACATAAGCTGAACGATCATGAACAGAGGTATCCAACGTATGATCTAGAGTTGATAGTAGTGTTGCATAAACCTAAAAATGTGGTGGCATTATTCATTAGGAAAAATGTTTCTCTTAATGATAGACCATAGCAGTTTAACAAGTTTCTTTAAGAAACCCAATTTAAATGCACAATAAGCAAGGTGGACTACCTTCCTGGGCGAATTTGATTTCGACATCAAACATTTGAAAGGAAAGGAAAATTAGGTGGCAGATGCCTTAAGTAGGAAATTACATCACGTATATGAAATATCATTCAACCATATAGAAATTAATTTCTCAAATCAAATTAGAGAAGTTGTTATGAAAGACCCCGAATATGAATTCCTGTGGGAGTAAGCTAAGAAAATACATGATTCTGGAGAACAAACTAATTATGGAATAAACAAAGACCAGTTGCTGACTTTTACATGGAGGATTTATATGCCAAATCAAAAACTATTAAGAAATATATGTTAGATGAATTTCATAGGAGTCCATATATGGCACATCCGGGCTATCAAAAGTTATTTTCTACAATTAAAAAGGGTTATTTTTAGCTGGGTATGAGAATATATATCATAGAATACCTAGCTAAATGCTTAGAGTGTCAGCTGGTTAAGGCGGAACATTAGCATCTAGCTGTACTGCTTCACCTACTTCCTATTCCCGAGTGGAAATGAGATACAATTACGTTGGATTTTATAATAGGTTTTCCTAGATTCAGGAAACAAAACAATTCCATCATGGTGGTGGTGGAAAAGTTAAGAAACAACTCATCTTATTCTTGTCAAATCCACTTATAAAATTGTAGAAATTGTTGATATATTCATGAAATAAAATTTTAGATTACATGGACTTCCTAAAGTAGTGATATTCAACAGAGATGTTAAATTCATCTTTGCATTTTGGAAAGCCTTATTTTATGGTTTGGGAACTGAAATTTAGTTTAGCACTTCATATCACACACAAACTAACGAGAAAATTGAACGAGTAAATCAAGTCTTGGAAGACATGTTAAGGATGTATGCAATGCAACAACCAACTAAGCGGGAAGAGTACCTTCACTTAGTTGAATTTGCATACAACAAGAACTACCATGAATCTCTAAAGATGGGCCCATTTGGATTACTGTATGGAAAAAGGTGTAGAAGACCAACTAACTGGAGCAATCCTGAGGATAAGCTAATATCATGGCCAGATACATTGATAGAAATGGAGGAGACAGTGAGAAAGCTACGACAAAATTTAAAAGTTTCTCGGGATAGAAAAAAAGCTTATGCTGATAAAAAAAGAACATATAGAGAATTTCATGTTGGTGATCATGTATATGTGAGAGTGAGGCCCAAAAGGAGTTCCTTAAGATGGGGGATTGTACGAAGTTAGCTCCTCGCTACCGTGGACCCTTTAAAATTTTGGAAAGAATTGGTCCAGTAGCTTATCAACTTGCATTACCTAGTCACATATGAGTCCATAATGTATTTCATGTCTCATTGTTAAAAAAATATGTATATGACACGAGACACATCATTAATTGGCAAGATGTGCAAGTAAAGTGGGTATTAAAAACATTAATATATATATATATATATATATATATATATATATATATATATATATATATATATATATATATCTATATATATATATATATATATATATATATATATATATATATATATATATCTATATATATATATATATCTATATATATATATAGATATATATATATATATATATATATATATATATATATATATATATATTTCTTTCCTTGACCTAGTACCACACGATTAATGACATACATAATTGATGTTATAGGTCGAGCCACATGAAGAGTTTCTGAGAGAAATAATGCTATGGAGGTGAACTATCACCCAAGTTAAAGTGCAGTTGATGCAGTTTAGCTCAGAGGAAGCTACTTGGGAATATGAAAGCTTTGTAGAACAATCTTATCCTGGTTTTCTTCAAGACTGGGTCAACACCGAGGATGGTGTTACGCGTAAAGGGGGGGAGATGTAACACCACAAGTTGCATTTGAAAAAAACATTTAGAATTATTGTTAATTACTTTACTTTGAATTTGGTAAATTTTTAGGTTGGTTAAGAACCTAATGAAATTTTGATACAATCTTAAAAGAAGTTTATTATTATTTTTATGATTAATGTTTTAATCTGGAAAGGAAAACTCACAAGAAGACCAAAAGATTTCCCAATTTCCAGACAGTTGGGAAGGGCAGTTATTCTCCTACCACTTATAGATTTAGAGGAAAATCTCGGAGAGAAGGATGTTTCTCTTGGTCTTTTTGGCTGAAAGGAGTTTAGAGGAGGATACTCATTGGAGGCATGACGTTGCCCTAAGAGTGAATTCCTGAGCTGGTTAGGACAAGTGGAAGGATCTAAGTCGAATAGAAGACTATAAGTTCTTGCTAGGCTAAGTGAAGCTCTGACGCAAATTAATTTACCAAAAGGACTCTCAGTCGAACAAAATCTCTGGAAATTGGGAGAGCTAGGGGGGGGAAATGGATGTAATAGTCATTCTCATTGATAGGGAGGAGTGGTCTTCCTGAATGAGTTTTTCAGAATAGATTATCAGGATGTAGATAAGTATTGAAATTTCCCTACTATTTATTTTTATATGTCTATGTAAGAGGAGGTTTCTGACTAAATAATTATGGATATGGAAAAGGTTTGGTAGACTCTCTTGGAATTTTTTATTTGTCAACATTCAGTAAAGAACTGATGAAAGAATGGTTTTTAGGAAAAATGTTCCAGACAAATGATTGATTATTTGTACATAATGTTTTCAAAAGAGAAATATGTGATTAAGATAGTAATAGTAAAAGAAAATGATTAAATATATGTAGAATGTCTTGTCTGGAATTACAGTCAAGGTTAGGTGGTCACCATATAGAAGTAAGTAATAAGAGGGCAAAGAAACAATTGAAAAAGTAATTTTCCAGAATTAAACATCAAAAGGGAAAATAATATGTATAGCTGAAGCACTGGGTAACCTAGAGTGGTGACTAGGTGACCAAGTTTCTGTAAATTATGACTTTGATTAAGGAATCAGGTTAGTTCATGAAGCTAGACAGTTCACTGGCTGCTAGGAACAACCCGAGACTTTTAAAAGGGTAAACAATCAAGATATACAAATAGATGAACTGAAACTACAGACAGTACCATAGAAAAGTCTTGAAATATGCAACATATAACCATTTGATACACTACTACAAATAGTTGTAATCATTTAAAACATGCAACTTTCAATTCAAGAAAGTAAACAAATAAACTTCATTAAGTCGCTGGAAATTAATTACCAACAAGACAATAAATGTGTATATTCACTTGAACGCCCAAAGAGAAATATCGTAGTTACTATAGAAAAATCTACCATCTTTCTCTTCTGATGCAGAAGAGCTGGACCCTAGTAATCAGATGATGAGTGTTCTTTTTACAGTTACATTAATTTGTTAACAGAATATATTAAAAACTAATGGAACCTGTAATAGAATAACTTAAGTGTCAAGATGTCGAGAAACTAGCTTATTTCAAGAACCTGTAGGACATAAAAGGGAAGAAAATTATCACAACTATGCAACGAAAAAGAAACAACAAAGCAGAACTTTTAGATAGTTTCATACAAGAATTCATATTCCCTTGCCATATCTTGCAGAGAGGAAATTATCATTCATGCATTACAGGTTATTGCTGCATAATTAACATTTTTAAGAAAAACCAAACCACTATAAATAGTGAGAACGATATCTTCTCCTAGATCATATTACTGCCCAAGGAAAATGTAACAAAAAGGAAAATGTAACAAAAAGATCTTTGTACATAAAATATTGTTGGGTAATTATAGCAGAAAATGAGGCCTCATAATTTATAGAACTGGATATAATAGAAACACATTTGACAATCTTATTATTGGGATAGACCCTAACTTCTAACTCAAACCGGACAATCTATATCACTATCAAACCATAGGGCTGGCTAATCAAAACTTTGTTCGTAAATTGGATGGATTCATAAAACAAACAATGAAACCCTAGCCGTGAGCTTTATACAAGCCAATGAGGGAGAAAATTTGGGTAAGTTAACATTGCCATGTAGGATAACTTGGTACAATAAAGAGTAGGGGAGCTAATGTGATCGCTATGAAAATTCCTTGATAGCCAACAACAATTGGAACCCGTAACCATTCACCTACAAATAAATAAAGGTGCAAGTTAATTGAAGTCTTAGCTTTAAACCTAGTAATAAGGAAGAACGCAAAACACAACAAAGAACTGGTGTTGGTTCTCACCTATCAAGGGTAGCTTGGCCTTGGTGTAGTGGCGTAGGAAAAACCCATAGGAGAATAGGTAAGGACACTGGTAAAAATCGTTGAAATCTTCAATAAGGATAATCGAAGAACTCTGTTGTGAGTACTTGTGTCGCATGACCAACCAAGACTCTAGTGAACAACCTGTCATGGATGTTGGGCGCTGAGCCTGCAATCACCAATGTATGGTGAGCAAGGGATATAAAAAAAAAACCTACTAAACAAGTTATGGTGTTGATGGTCATGGCTTAGAAAAACTTAGAGAGAAAAATTTTGTACCTATGGCGAACAATTCTCAAGCATTATCAAAACCCTATAGGAGATAGGTTGCAGAGCTCCAAGCAGTTTTGATGAGAATGGGGAATTTCGGTCGGGGCTAGGGAGGCAGTCAGTTGCCTCAACCATCCCAGAGAAACCTCCATCGTTAGATTCACTCCTTCGAGATATATGGCCCATATTAGGGCAAACAAACCTAGCAACGAGATTGAGATGGATCATCATTAATATAGTAGGTACTCCTCACAGCATGTCAATGATCTATAGATCGACATGATGTGTTGGTATGGGCTAGATTAATATTTGTTGCCAAAACAATTATAACATATACACATTATAGGTAAAACATGTGAATACCAACCATTAAATATGCACAAACATTAGACTGTAGATTTGTTAGGTAGGCATATGAAAACCTAAAATTAATGAGGGAAATAATCAATTGCATTTTGGAAACTTTACAAATAACCTAAATACTAGACTCCTAGATGTTTATCATGGAATTCAATTTATAGACATTTATGGTTGATGCAATAAAGCGATACATAAGGAATAAATAAATTGTATGTACTCCATAGTAGTATTAGTATGTACATGTTACAAATCAAATCTCTCAGGTGACCTCCATGATGAACTTTATAAATATAGCGAATCTCCATGGTATGGTGGAAGGCATATCATATAAGTATATATAATTGGCAATCAAGCAAATAACAATTATAAAATCATACACTATAATAGGTAAAGTCATGAATAGCATACTAATGCTAACCATTAAATAGGCACAAAATACATTCAATACCATAGTATTGATTTTTTAGGTAAGTGCATGATTAATCTAGTATGGTAAAGTAGGCCATAAAAATATAACCTGAGTGAAATATAATGACTTATGGAGTAAATATAATATCACCATTATTTATATTTTATACCTACTACATGATCATACTAAATACTGAGCCTTCATATAGAACTATATGATTATGTTTTATTTATCGATACGTAGAATTATATTTATTATTTACATTTTTGGTGATTTATTATTTACCATATACTTTATAGCGTATAAATAAGGTGAATTAAAAAATATAATGTTATTTATTTACTATTATTTATATTTTATTAATTTACCATACTAAATATGGTATTGTAGTTCACTTATATTGAAATGGCAATGTTCACTTAAATTATTCTTGAAAATGATGAAGTTGAAGTCCTATTCAAGCTAAATTTACCTTAATCAAAATAAGGTGAAGGTGATTTGTAAAACTATGACAAATCACTAATTTAATTTCAAAGGTGAAGATTCGCCCCTAAAATATTGATCTTCAGTGCAAAAATTGAAGAAAGGTTTGCACCTTGATAGATTTGATCCCTGTCAGAGCTTTATATATTCATAGTTTAGATGGATCTAGGTTGGTTTATTTATTAATTTTATTTTTTTAGTTTAATTTTTATTTTTATATAATTTTACTGAGTCAAAATGGTTTAATTAATATTTTATTTTTATTTTTATGTAATTTGACCTGGTCAAAATGTTTAGAAAATATAATATAACTAGACATTACAACAACTCTTCCATATTGGGGTGGAGAGTGTCTCTTGGCCCAAAACTGTAATAGAATTAAATTAAAAAAAAATATTTATAAAATATTTTGATTGTGAAATGTGAATGGATTTTGGGCATGTGGTATTGATGACCCATGGTATGGTATGGTATGGTTGGTAATATCCATGGTTAAAAGTCTTGTTAATTGTAAGGCTGCAAGATCAACAAATCAGCGTGATACATGTATAACATAATCATGACAACATATAGAAACATAAAACATAATGCTATGAAACCAGCTCACAAAGAGATAGAAAAGATAGATCAACGCCTTAGAATTTAGCCTCTTCGAGGGGAAACCTCCTTTACATTACACAAATGAAAAATTCTTGGATGATTCAAATGAAAAAACCTCCTTTCTATATATAGGAGTCTAAGGGGTCACAATATAACCAAGCCGACCTAACAATAATAGTATAAAGGCACAAAAACAACAATAGAGGGATTCTATGGGGCACAATAATAACAATATGGGGACAATAGGTGCACAATAATAACAATATGGGGACAATAGGGGCACAACAATAACAATAAGGGATACAATGACAATAGTAATGGGGGAATCACTAGTATTATAGGGATCTAACATGCCCCTCTCCTTCAAAAATGTGTTGTCCTCAATGATTGAGTAGTTCTAGATGCTTCTGTATAAAATTTTCATCCTCCCATGTGGAATCTTCAACAGGTAAGTTCTTCCACTTGATGAGATACTCTGAAATTGATCGATTTTGTAGTTGTCGAGTTCTTGTTTCTTTGACTGCTGCAGGTTCCAATATGATTTTTCCTTCCTCATCAAGTTCTGGCAATATTGTTTGAACTGGAAGCTTGTCACCTATAACCTTCATTATGCATGAAACATGGAACACTGGGTGCACTTGGGAAGTTGTTGGAAGCTCCAATTTGTATGCCATAGTGCCTATCTTTTGCAACACCTTGTACGGACCATAATACTTTGGTGATAATTTATTATCCTTCTTAGCTTGCTTGAGGGACATTTGTTTATATGGTTGTAGCCGTAGGAATACCCAATCACCTACATCAAAACTTCTTTCATTGTGATGTTGATCTGCCCGTTGTTTCATTCTATTGTGTGCCAAGGTGAGGTTATCCTTTAAGAGTTGGAGAACTTGTTGCTGACGCATGATGTGATCTTCCACTGCTTGAACCTTAGAATTTTCTCTTAAATATGACGTGATGGATGGTGGATGATATACATAAAGTGCCATAAATGTGGTCATTTTTGTTGCAGTATGAAGGGAAGTGTTATACCAACATTCAGCCAGAGGCAACCATTTGATCCATTATGTCTGTTTATCAGATACAAAGCAACGAAGATATCCTTCCAAACATTTGTTTACTATCTCAGTTTTCCCATCAGATTGAGGATGATAAGATGAGCTATGAGCTAACTGAGTACCAAGACAAGAAAATAATTTTGTCCAAAAATTTCCAGTGAAAATGGGATCTCTGTCACTTACAATAATCTTTGGGTTTCCATTTAGCTTTTGAATTGTTTCCATAAATGCAGTAGAAATTGTACTCGCTTTAAATGGATGAGATAATGCACAAAAGTGTGCATACTTGGTAAGTCTGTCAACTACCACCATGATAACACTCTTTCCTTCGGACTTGGGTAAACCTGTGATAAAATCCATTGAAACCTCCTCCCAACGTTGGCTTGGAACGGATAAAGGTTGTAATAGTCCTGGGGTCTTAATTGTTTCAACTTTATTTTGTTGGCAAACCAAACATTCCACCACAAACTTTTGAATATCCGATTTAAGTCCATCCCAAAAAAAATCCTTCTTAACCCTATGGTAGGTTTTTAGAAATCCCAAGTGCCCTCCTAAGGGAGAGGTGTGCAATTCCCTAAGAATATTTTGTTTGAGTTGGGAATTCTTACATAGGTATAATCAATCCTTGTACCATAATGAATCATTTTTCCAGCTAAATGTATCAGATGTACTGGCATCTTGTTGTATCTTTTGAATGAGTGCCCACACTTCCTCGTCATTCTTCCATTCATCCCTTGCTTCATTTATCCAATCTGGTTGGATAATAGAAATGGCGCAAAGAAATGCTTCCACATCCTCATCCTTTCTTGAGAGTGCATCTGCCACAACATTTTTCTTCCCTTTTTTGTAGATGATTTCAAATTCGTAACCCAACATCTTTGTGACCCATTTTTGCTGCTCTTTTGAAGATAATCTTGGTTCTAAAAAGTACTTAAGACTATCATGATCTGTTTTTACCTTGAAGTGTCTTCCCATTAGGTAGGGTCGCCATTTCTTAAGTGCATGTAGTATTGCCAACATTTCCTTCTCATAAATAGCTTTGTGTAAGTCCATTCCTCTGATTGGATGACTTTGGAAAGCAATGGGTCTTTCTTCTTGTATTAAAACAGTACCAATTCCATTTCCTGAGGCATCACATTCCACAATAAAGGTTTTTGTGAAGTCCGATGTAGCTAAGACTGGTGCTTGGCACATTGCCTCTTTAAGATGTTCAAAGGCCTTCGTTTCTTATGGAGTCCATGAAAATGCATCTTTATTCAATAATGTTGTTAGAGGTGTTGCTATTCTCCCATAATTCTTAACAAACTTGCGATAATACCCCGTCAACCTGAGAAATCCTCGTAGATGCTTTTTGGATGTGGGGATTTTCCATTCCTTAATGGTTTTAATTTTTCTAGGGTCTACCTTAACACCTTCATGAGATACAATATGACCCATATATTCCACTTCTTGTACTCCAAAGAAACATTTGGAGATTTTTGCATATAATTGTTTCTCCTCCAATAGTTTGAGCACCATGTCAACATGTTGGACATGATCCTTCCAAGACTTGCTGTAGATTAGTATATCATCAAAAAATACTAACACAAATTTTCTAAGGAAGGGTTTGAAAATGGAATTCATCAAACCTTGAAATGTAGAAGGTGCATTAGTAAGGCAAAAAGGCATGACCAAAAATTCATAATGACCCTCATGAGCTCTAAATGTTTTTTGGAATGTCTTCAGTCTTCATTCTGATTTGATGATATCCTGAATGAAGATCCAACTTGGTGAAGTAAATGGATCCATGATAGGAATGGGAAATTTATCTTTAATAGTGAGCTCTTGAGCTCCCTATAATCTGGACACATGTGTCATGATCCATCCTTATTGTGAACCAATACTACTGGAGCAGAGAAAGAACTTTGACTAGGTTGAATTATACTAGCCTCTAGCATTTCTGCAACCATACATTCAATTTCACTATTTTGGACATAGGGATATCTGTAAGGCTCAATGTTTGGAGGAACACTTCTTGGAATTAGATTAATAGCATGATCATGATCACGAATAGGTGGGAGGCCTTTGAGAGTCTCTCAAATACCTTGGAATGATTGTCCAATACTTTTTGGAGATCTGGAGAAATGGATGATTTTGATGTGGGAACCTCTAGTGAACATAATAGTGAAATTATGCCTCGTTGTTCTTTCTTTAGAAGCTTTGTCATTCCGTTAGAGCTTATTATCTTTCCCAGTTTCCCTGCAATACACCTTAATTCAACTTCCTTTCCTTCTGAAGAGAATTTCATGAAAAGTTCTTGAAAATTAAAATCTATTGTACCCAAGGATTGTAGACATTAGACTCCTAGTACAATATCAAAACCACCCATTGGAATGGAAAGCATTCGGCTATTCAATACATATTCTCCCATGGATAACCTTATATTATGGCACTTTCTTGAGCAATTTATAGTTCCTCCACTTGCAACCATCACTTGACACTCTAGTGTTGGATATAGGAAGCAATTCAATTCCTTGGCTATCTTACAATGAATAAAATTATGGGTACTTCCCGAATCAATCAACACTATTACCTTTTTCTTCTTGATATGCCCTTCTATCTTGATATTTTGAGGAGTGGTAATTCCAGCCAATGCATTAGAAGATATGGTTGGATTCATTTCTTCTTTTTCTAGGGTTTGTTCCTGGTGTATATCCTCTTCTTTTGATGTTTCTTGTTCCTTTTCTTCCTCCTCTTCACAATCTATGTAAAATAATTTCTTCTCGACACACTTATGACCTTTAGTGTATTTGCTATCACAACTGTAACAAAGCCCTTTTGATTTTCTTTCTTCCAATTGTTTTGGTGTCAACCTTGTAGGTTGTGGATGGCTAGGGGCAGTAACACTTCCATCTTTATGATTGTGAGTGGTAGGCTTCCTTGTTGCCATAATTTTGCTTTCCATTTTTCTTGCCAACCTGAATGCCTTCTCCAATGAATCTGGTTTCCAAATGCAAACCTCATGTTGGATGTTATCTTTTAAAGTCCCTATGAACACATCAATCTTATGCTCCTCTAGAATATCTTTTACCCTTATATTCAATTTTTGGAAGTCCTCAATGTGATCCATCATTGAACCCTTTTGTTTGAGATTTATCAATTGGTTAAAAAAAGTGTTTCTTTTTGTATCCTTATAATGTGCTATCATTTCATCTGTAAAAGTAGCTCAAGCGACAATTTGTTTACGAGAGCAAAGCCATTGATACCATACAAATTGATTTGGTTCCAAATATAAAGTTGCAATGCGTAACTTTTGCGTGTTTTGCACATTATGGAGATCGAAAAATTGCTCCATCTGTAGTATCCATGTTTCGGGATCCTTGCCATCAAACTTCCTCATATCGATCTTTGGAACATGATGGTTCTCATTATGCCTTTTGAATTGCTTCAAAATAATTTTTCAAACCAAGTTTATGCAAAAATTTAAAAAAAACTACACACCTTTTTTCACTTTGTAGGAGCTCGATATTGAATCTGATGTATCTCTATAATTTTGGATCCCCCAAGTTTGAAATTGCTTCTTGCGATTACCCTCTGAGTAATCTTTCTAACCCCGCAAGTCTGATCAATACTGGATTCTCCAATGAAGAGTTATGCCAAATCTCCCACGATGACCTAAGTATAGACTAGTTCAGTAGAGCGAACTTGTACGATGTGCCACAGGCCACTGTTTCAACCTTAGGTTCTGAAAATGATACCCAAACAAACTATAGTCCGTCCTCTTTCTGTAACTTCTTACGAAAATTCAATCTGATGCTGAGAGCGAAAGTTATGATGATTTTTCTAAGGTGACCTACTTGGAATGTAATTTGGGATTTTACAAAAACCCTAACTTCCTCAGATTATATCTCCGTAAATATAGTGAGACAGGATCTAAAATTCGAAGCCGATGTTTAAACCGATTTCTTCACAAATGGGATTTTTTTTTTTAGCTTCTGAAACTTTGTAGTGAAAGAGTTATAGTGAGCATTCCACAATAACCTGTTTTAGATGAGATTCTAGAGCTTGAAAAAAACCCTAAACTCCTCAGATCTTATCTCTGAAATATAGCGAGACAAAATCTAAAATTTAGATTGAAGGTTCAACAAGACTTAGTGTCAAATGGGTTTTTTTTTTAGCTTCTGAAACATCGCAAAAAAAAGTTATAGCGAAAACTCCTCAATGACTTGGTTGGAGCAGCGAAACCCTAGAATCCAAAGCTTTGATACCAAATGTTATGGAACCAGCCCACGAAAAGATAGAAAAGATAGATCAATGTCTTAGAATTCAGCCTCTTCAAGGGGGAAACCTCCTTTACATTACACAAATGAACAATTCTTGGATGATTCAAATGAGAAAACCTCCTTTCTATATATAGGAGTCTAAGGGGTCACAATATAACCAAGCCAACCTAACAATAATAATATAAAGGCACAAAAATAATAATAGAGGGATTATATGGGGCACAATAATAACAATATGGAGACAATAGGGGCACAACAATAACAATAAGGGATACAATGACAATAGTAATGGGGGAATCACTAGTATTATAGGAACCTAACACATAAGCACATGACCATGCAACCATCATTCTAGCTAGGGTCTAGTCATCAATGCACGATCTCAATAACAACAACACACCACAACCTCATGCATGAAAACCACCATCATTGAGTCACTATACACTTGACCATAGACAAACATGAACATGAATAAGTGATGCATAACCATCCACACATATGCCTAAACACGTTTGATCAAGCATGGGTGCACGATACTTGAAATCAAACCTACAAGAATGATATATGTAACCGGGGATATAATAATGTAACCAAACATAAAAGAATGTAACCAATCATACTACAATGATACATGTAACTGACATAAATCGACATGTAACCAGTCATATACTCATGATGATGCATTTCACAACAAAACATCAAGTTTCAAATGACGAGATCACTTCAACCATGAACAAAATCATGCAAATGCAAAAAGCACATCGAATTCAAGTGTGAGAGAAACACATGAAATTAACATGCATGCATGAAAAACACATAGCCCATCGAGTTTGAGGGGTGAGCCATGTTCTGATACCACTCTGTAACACCCTCTTCCCACATCTACCCAAGCAACTGGCCAGTCAGGGTAAACATGCAACGAGAGGCCACTATGATATGACTGGACCTCCTAAGTCATGTTAAGGAAGTGCAACCAATGGAAACACACCATACAAACATTCAATATCAACTATAGGACTCTTAGGAACCAATCCAATACTCTAGACATCTTGCCCTTGGGTCCCACTGAAAGTTTGGACAACTTAAGCCTTGGTCGCTCTCATGTTGTAGGCATGACAACATCAAGAAACTGAAATTCTCTCTCACAAGATTACTTGCTAGCGACCAGAGACTAAATTTGTCAATGATATGCCAACAACTCCGGGATTTGAGCCACTTTTTCAGGCCCAGAGCCCAGGTCACTACCAAGAATTGAACCATCTCTTCATATCAGTAAAATGACATGGAAATGACAATAATAAAGAAAATACTTGTTCAAGACCTTCACTCAACCCCATATCAGTAAAATGACATGGAAATGACAATAATAAAGAAAATACTTGTTAAAAAAAAGCCATGACATGCATTTCGTCAAACATATCGCGAATATGTATTCTACAGGTGTAAATAAGAGTTCTGAGCATAGGGGTCTCACACCTAGCTGAGAATCGCTAAGAACCATTGATGCCTCAACACATCAACTGCCATTCCATCCATTAGGTCATAGATACATTAATAATTCAATTACAAGTAAAAACATGATGAGAGCCATACATGGTTGCTATTATAAAACACATACATAACCAACATAATAGGGACAAAAATATCAATGAAATCATAGTCATATATACCACATATAATCCATCATAATACTCATAGAAATAAAAGGAGAAATAACCTTTCATTAATGATACAAAATCTAAACTCATGATGGGACTTCCACGTTCCACCCAATCCTAGAATGGCTAAGAAAAACCTCTCTTCATCCATAAACCCCTGTGCCATATTATAAGCATGAATGTGGGATCTCATAGAACACATCAATCAAAACCATCCAGGGCTTCCAGAGGCCATCCACCTCAACCCATCAAATAGTGATTCCACCTCACTATCGGACATCACAAAACCATCATCAGATTGGTCTCCATCCAAGCCTTCCAGGGCTTCCAGAGCATTTGTCCAACCAAGGTTTCCGATACTAGTAACTCAACCCACATATTATGTAGGGCTTCTATAGCATTTGTCCAACTAGGGCTTCTAGGACTAGTAACTCAACCCACTTAGGGATTCTAGAGAATTTGTCCAACCAAGGCTTCTAGGACAAGTAACTCAGCCCAAGCTAAGGAAACATAAGAACCAACTGAAAACAAACAATGAAAGTAAATCCACAATCACCATGGCTATCCACGAAATGAAAATTCTAGGGAGTCCACTGTCAATCCCGGCTATCCTCCATGCTAATGACAAATCACAACCAAAAATCCACATTTATATGCGATGCATACCAGAACTAGTGAAGAAAACATAGCAACTCGGTACCTGCAAGAAAATATGATGTAACTATTGATCCCGATGCCCTCTTGTTCTTTCTTGCTCTTCCTTTACCTTCTTGATCCAAGAATCCAAGTATACCACACGCACCAAGAGTGCTCCAAGAAAATTCTAAGTCTCCAAGAGTATGAGAGAGAGAGAATAATGACAGAGTTCCAAAACTGAACTGACAAAAGGTTACCAATTGATCCTTAGAAGCCTTTTTATGAATGAGGCATCTATTTTTTTCATTTTCCATTATTTTCCTTCATTTTTCTCCTCACATGAAACCCGTGACCTTTCATCTCCCTTTTCTCCCAATTTCCATTGTTTTCATAATTAAATGTGCCAAAAATGGCATTTTTCCTTTCCAAAGCCTTAGCCATTGCCTTTGCCAATTTCCTTAGCCATAAATAATCACAAGTGATCCCCATCACTAGGATTTTTCCCAATATTCAACTTGGAATAAGTGTCCCATCATCTGTGGTTATTATTTTTCCTTTATTTACTTTTATTACATTGAATTTTCACCATAGCTGTTACAAGATCTATGAATAACGATGAGTATACTAGCAGGTTCTTGGATTTATTAAGGTATATACCTTGTCTTAAGGAGGAGAAACCTAAGATTCAAAGGTTCATCATTGGGTTGTTGGTAACATTCAAGGACAAGATTGATATTGATGAGCCTAGATCAATGGAGGAAGCCATAAAAAATTTGAAGTGTGGTTATGAGCAATCAAAATATATGTATGAATCCAAATAGGAGTGGAATGGTAATGACAATAAAAAAGGGAAAGTGGGATAAGAAGCGAAGAATATTATCGGATACAAGCAACAAAGAGAACGTAGTGTCACATAAGAGGTTCAATACAACTGACAAAGGACAAGGATTTTAGTTTGAGTAGTAGAACAAGGGTGATGGCAGGAAGCCTTTACAGTATTGGACTTGTGGCTAGGATCATCGCAAGAGAGATTGTGTGCAACATTAGGGTGGCATACTGCAGATTTACAGTGCTTAAGAAGCAAAGACGGTTAGGGATGTTGGACAAAGTATTCCTCGAATTTATGCATCTTTAGATAATAAGCAGGTTGATCAACATGCATATATTATTGAGATGCAAGGTAAGATTTGTGATCAAGTTGTTTCTATTCTGATTGACCCTGGATCTAACTATAGTTATATCAATCATGACCTGGCGGATAAGCGTGGTTTGAATAAAGAAGTACATGCATATTCTTGGTTAGTGTAGTTGGCTACAGGTACTAAGAAATGATTTCATCATTGGGTAAGAGTTTGTGCATTTGAGTTGAATGGTATGTCTACATCAACGCATATGAATGTACTTCCACTAGGTTCGTATAGTATTCTTCTAGGTATGGATTGGTTGTATCTTCATAGTACTAAGGTGGACTGCTATGATGGGGCTATTGAGTGCTTTGATGACAATGGAGAGTAGAGATTCTTGCATGATAAGAGGAAGACGACACCGGTTAGAATGGTTACAGGTATGTAGGCAAAGCATAATTGTAGGAAAGGGTGTGTCTTATTTGTAGTGCATATTTCCAGTGACAAAGGTAAGGATGTTGAGGATGTTGACGTCTTGAACAGGTACCTAGTTTTACAGCAGTTTCAGGATGTATTCCCAACCAATATCTCAAAGTTATCACCTCATAGGGAAGTGGAATTTTCTATTGAGTTGGTACCATGAGTAGCACTAGCATCAAAGGCAGTGTATAGGATGAGCACTCTAGAGTTAGTGGAATTGAAGTTGCAGTTGAAGGAAATTCTTGACAAGGGTTACATTAGGCCAAGTGTGTTGCCTTGGGGTGCACCAATGTTGTTTGTGAAGAAGAAAGAGGATACCCACAAGTTATTCATCGATTATGGGCAGTTGAACAAGGTGATGATTAAGAATAGGTACCCTTTGTTGAGGATTGATGACTTGTTTGATTAGTTGAAGGGAGCGACGTCATTCTCAAAGATTAAGGGTTAGTTTTTAACCCTCAATCGAGCTATTTTTTAGCGCCCAAGGAGCTCGATCTAGCGCTTGAATGGATCACTTGAGCCATTGTTTTTCCCTCCAAAACATAACCTATTTCACCAAAAAAATTGACCCATCTCCATGATTTTGCCCATAATTGATATTAATACATCACTTTATATAATTTACATTACTACATTAAAATAATTGTCGAGGCTACCTAAATATAATGATCTTCATCTATGCGTTTGCTGAGAAAAGTTGCAGGTAGCATGTAGAATCCCAATGAGGCATCAATTAATGGATCCTGATTGAATGTCGATGGATTGCTAGGATTGCAGTGAGAAAGTCGATGCATGGGTGCAAAACTGTGATCGATTACATACCTCCGTATATCTCTTGAAGTGTTTGTTTGCATGGGTTTCCTTGTAACAATGGTTGTCATGCTATTCATTACATGAATGTTCTCTAGGAGTTGGGGGGGAGGAGGGCGTGTTGCCGCGTTTGTTACACCATTTCCGGTGGCTTGTCACTTGTCTTTTCCCACTTTCACCACCGACCCACCCAAGAATCCTTGGAGTCAATAGGTCGAGTTACTTTATCTTTCTATCTCCCGCTCTATACGGCAATTTCCGCGTTTGTACGGCAATTTCCGCGTTTATCGCTATCAATAGGTCGAGTTACTTTATCTTTATATCTCCCGCTCTATACGGCATTTTCCGCGTTTGCACGGCAAGACCAGGAGTCAATACCTCAACTTCTTCCTTCACCCCTCTCCTCTCCCGCTCAATAGGTGAGAGCCGCTCTCCTTATAAATATGTGCATATGTCTAGCAACACAACTCACTCAACTTTGCACGGCGTTTTGAGTTTCTGAGATGGAGAGATGGATCCTAAAGGCGTTGTTATTGTGATGCTACCGTGCTTCCTATTCATGGTGGCCACTCTAACTGTGAGTGCAGAAGTTGTTAATTTGAGTAATGATCGAACCGATTCTGCTCCTTCTGATGAATTTTCTTTTAATGGACGTGCTGTGCTGGACGAGAAAAGTGACAAATTCCGATCATCAATGGACCGTCACGAGAAAAGGGATATGGAAGCTCTTCTGGCTTTTAAAAGACACATCAAATCGGATCCATCTGGAATGTTGTCCAACTGGACAGCAGAGAACTCACAGCAGGTGTGCTCCTGGCATGGTATTACCTGCAGGAAACACACTAGAAAAGTTGTCGCTGTAATACTTCCTGGCATGGATCACGGATTGAATGGTACCCTTTCCCCATTTCTGGCCAACCTCTCCTTATTGCACATGCTGGATCTCTCTGGTAATTATTTTACAGGAGGAATTCCAGCTGGATTCGGGCAGCTTAAAGCGCTAAGAATACGTGATCTTAGCGGCAATTAGCACCTGGGAGGTTATATTCCAAAAACACTGTGTAATTGCACACGCCTCAAAAGGATCGACCTTTCAAGAAGCAACTTCACAGGGACCATACCAGCAGAGTTTGGTCGCCTGTTCGAGTTGGAACAACTTAGCATGGATTGGAATTATTATCTAGGTGGAAGTATTCCAACTTCTTTGAGCAATTTCACATCTCTCCGTACATTATCCATTCCAAGCAACAATTTTACAGGAGGAATTCCAGCTGGATTAGGGCAGCTTAAAGCGCTGAGAATACTTGATCTTAGCGACAATCTGTACCTCGGAGGATCTATTCCAAAAGCACTGTGTAATTGCACACGCCTCAAAAGGATCGACCTTTCATTGAGCAACCTCACAGGGACCATACCAGCAGACTTTGGTCGCCTGATCGAGTTGGAAGAGCTCAGCATCCCTGGTAATAATCTGGGTGGAAGTATTCCAACTTCTTTGAGCAACTGCACATCTCTCCGTACATTAGACATTGCAAATAACAATTTCAGTGGTCCATTCCTTTCCATTGTGGATTCAATGAGAAGCCTGTCTTTTCTTGACCTCCATCTTAACAATTTCAGTGGTCCTCTCCCTTCCACCTTGGGTTCGCTGAGAAACCTGTCTTATCTTGACCTGCAGAGTAACAATTTCAGTGGTCCTCTCCCTTCCACCTTAGGCTACATGAGAAACCTATCTTGCCTTGACCTTTCATCTAACCATTTTAGTGGTCCAATCCCTTCGACTTTGGGTTCTTTGATAAACCTATCTTGGCTTGACCTTTCATCTAACCATTTTAGTGGTCCAATCCCTTCGACTTTGGGTTCGTTGATAAACCTATATTCTCTTGACCTTTCATCTAACCATTTTAGTGGTCCAATCCCTTCGACTTTGGGTTACCTAAGAAACCTAGCTTCTCTTACTCTCCAAAGCAATTATTTAAATGGTCACATCCCTATGCATTTGGGCAATTGCACTGCACTTAGGTCCATGTATTTATTTGATAATATTTTGGACGGTAGAATACCAAATGAATTGGGGTTGTTGCATAACTTAGAGGAGCTTAGTTTACAAGAAAACAAATTGTTTGGGAGCATACCATTTCAATTGGGTAATTTGAGCAATCTTGTGGTGATGACATTGCAAAATAATAATTTTAGTGGTGAAATTCCAAAGGAATTAGGAAATCTTCCCTTAATCAAAATTCTAAATTTAAATTCAAATAATTTAACTACCATCCCACATAGCATAGGTCAATTAAAATCTCTTATAGCTTTGCACATAAATGATAACAATATTTATTGCCCTATTCCTAATACTATTATTGGTCTAGTTTCATTGAGGATTTTAGATCTATCTCAAAATAATATAGAGGGACCAATTCCTAAGAGCTTTGGCAATTACACTTCTCTACAATGGCTAGATTTAAGTGCAAATAGGTTGACAGGGGAATTGCCTAATCACCTTGCATTATTGCATAAATTGGTGATATTAAATATTAGTTATAATAATATCCATGGTGATATTCCTAAATGGATTACAAATCTCACAATGTTGAGTTGCTTGAATTTATCCAACAATAAATTTAGTGGAAGAATGCCATTTCACCTTGAGAGACTTAGGGGATTTGCACCCAATGTATCTTCACTTGGACAAAAAAATAATGAAATAACTGACATATTACCATTTCTATTTGAAGAAATATTGTCCAAATCCGTTCTCGAATTTTATGTGGAAAACACTTTCTTTGATTTGTCTAACAACAATCTTGTAGGAGAAATACCGGCAAGCATAGGGAGTATGAGCAGCTTGCGATGGCTAAATCTGTCTGGGAATCACTTTGAAGGGTCAATACCTACATCTCTTAGTAACATATCTACTTTGGAGGTGTTGGACTTGGCCAAAAATAATTTGAGTGGAAAAATTCCTCAAGAACTCTCTAACTTACATTGGTTGCGGGTTCTGGATGTTTCATGTAACAGCTTATGCGGACCAATTCCAACAGGGACACAATTTTCAACTTTTGATGTGGCTTCATTTCAAAGTAATAAATGCTTATGGGGGTGTCCTATAGATCGATGTAGTAATCAAAAGGAAAACCCTATGATAGAGGGTAATAGTACTAGCAATAATCCTCATGTTAAAGTGGGATGGTTGAGTCGTGTAAATGAAAATATGTCATTGTTAGCATTGAGTATAGGAATAGGGATTGGATTTGGGGGAGTTGTTGCTATGTTCATATTGTGGGAGAAAGCTAGGTTTTGGGTGTTAGCTTTAACCCCAAAAAAGCCACAAGTCTTTTATGGAGTGTATAGACTCCCTACATAGTAAGTAAGACATTGTATATCATTACATCAAAACATGAATAAAAAGAACTAGTACCATGTGTTGTTATGTGCTATTATGAGATATATATGCTTGTCTGTTAAAATAGAAAATAAAAAAGACAAAATTGTAACTAATAAGCAAGAAAAAAATTCTTCCACAATTAAGTTATTGTGCAAATCATAATACATATAAAATTAGATATTTAAATTTTTCCAATTTAAAAGAAAAATAATTCTCATTTCATAATACAAAATGATACTTATGAAACACAAAATCGTTCTCATTTTGATGTTATATATAAATGTTTATATTATTAAATATAATATGGTCTATTTTTTTTGATAAGAAATGAAATATATATACTTTAAGTGTTTGAAAAAATAAAATAATTTATAATTTATTGAAACAAATGATTTTATTATTGCATATATATTATTTTTGAAATATTTAAACAATATAAAAAATATATGTATAATTGAAGTTTTAAAAAGAGAAAACAAGTTGATTTATGTTTTTTCATTATAAAGAGATATATAATTTTCTTTTATAATTATTATGGATTTGAAAATTGGTATTTCATATACATATTATTTTAATGAAAAACATAAATAAAATATTTTAATATTTACATTAATTAAAAAAATTTAATACCAATTTGATGATTTAATATCAATTTTTTTATATAAATAAAGTAAAATTAAAACTATTTGGAGTAATTGAATGGAACAATTATTATCCTCCCCATTGAAATTCACATTAGTGATATGACTAATTTTGATATTAACGTTACTAGTCTTCCCGCACTTTCTTTGAAATATATATATGAAATTAAAGTAAAAAAAAAAGTATAATGTTTTTTATTTTTAATATGAAATTGGCAAATGATATGTGTAAAATAGCTATGGATTTATGTTTCCCTATTATTGTCCAACTCAGTGACTCAAGAGCACCACTTTCTTCACCCTACATCATGCGCAGTTTCCATTAATTCTTTACCCACTCACGCCATTATATCTCCACCTTATGTTTAAAACGGCCATTTTATCTTGCTCTAAAGGCCATTTTCAAGACCAACATATTCTGAGCTCCAAAGTGGCTCCCAAGATTGCACTTTTGTATTTACTTACAAAATGTTTTTTACTTAAAAAAAAATAATAATTCAATCCCATTCACATATCGATTCCATAAACAAATGTCTGATTAACTGCCATCAAAATTAAATTATTGATAACAAACCACACAAAAAAATTAACATATTGTCTTTATTTATAAAGAAGCTCACAAATAGAAACCTCCAACAATAGCAAAATCTTAATTAAAATCTTGCACAGTAAATTTTTTTATAAAAAAAGATAGAAAATACAACACGGAAAAAAGAAGAAAATGTAAGTAGAAATAAAAAAGTAAGTTGGAATAAAATTGCAGAACTAATACAAGGTAAATGTGTACTCATTGCTCTACTACCCAGCCTTTACCCTTGCTCAGGGATTAACAACGCAATGGAATAATTTTAAAAATATTGGTATGATGAAAAACAAGATGGAAACGAATATCCTAATTACAATGATTTGTTTTGATTTTTAGATAGACATGATCTTTGCATAGAGACAAATCAATAGTGCAATATGAGAAAGATTTGCTTGATATCTTCCTAATTGAGTTCGATGTAACGACCTTCGGTAAAAGATGTTAATCATATTGTTGAGAATATATGATTCATTTTTAACATATTTCAGAATATTTTACAGTTATTGAAGAGAAATATTACTAAAAATAATTTGAGTTTAAATATCTTTTAATAAATATAACTTGGATTTTCATGTTCATCACAACTCTCTTTCTCTCTCTCTCTATATATATAATAAATAAGAAAAAAATTAACAATACTTTTTTATTTGGAACAACTCTCTTTCTATATATATAACAAATAAGCAAAAAATTAACAATATTTTTTTTTGCTTTTTGGAAAAACCGCATTTGAACAAATTACATATAGAGACAAACACCAGCACAGCAAAGAGATTTTGCAATACGTATTCTTAGGGCGGCCTGTGATGTTGATTTCTCTTATGTTGATAGTTGCTTGTGTCATTCTTTTACTTGATTGATTAAATTTGTCTTTTGCTTATTATTATTATGTCCTTCATCATAAAACAAATACCAAAACATGAAGATCATCAAAGACAATTACACACCAAATGTAGGCTATAAGTCAAGGCTAAAACCTCTCCTAGAGAGGAAAACCCAAACAAATCTCTTATTTTGTTCAGGAACCAAAAGAAATGAGACAACCAAGACCTTTTGACTAATAGTATGACCTCCAACAATCCACTAACTCAACTTCCAACGAATACTAGTCAATATCTCAAAAGTCAACACAATTGCATCTACAATATCCAAGTCAAATGGAGTTTCAGCCTCTTCTGCAACTTCTGAAGTTATAGGCCTATATCTTTAGTCCTACAACTTCACACATTTTCTTTAGTCGTTCCACACGTGTGGATAGACCAAGAATAAATTCTAATTCTCTTCCACTTCGCTAGCCTTGTTTATTCTTGTAATGGAGTAGACCTTCCTTTCTAAGCATTTCACACTTCTTTCTTCCTTAAATTGCAGATTGAATTACTTCACGAGATTGATGTCATACTAGTTATAAATCTCTACTTATATATAACCTATTGTGGGGTTGAATCATCTTTAATGGAGCCAACTTGCTTGATGAGGAAGCTGAGTTGCTTGATGAGGAAGATGACTTGGTGGAGGAGGAAATAGAAACATTTTGATACACATACATTTTTCTTTCTTCGACATAAAGAGCCCAAGAAGGTTCTAAACATGGAAAATAACTTATGAATCAACCCTATAAGCCTTCAATGGAGGCTTGAACTAGAAACAAAAATACATAAAGCATGAAACCCATGCTTACAAATAAATTTTCTTTTACAATAAATTTTCCTTTTTCTTTCTTTTGACAAATATATTACATCATGATCGAAATACAATTATGAAGATCGATGCTAGTTACATTTCTCAACACTCCCTCTTAATTAGGGAGGTATTCATAATTGTTCAATTCATACTAGGTTGATATCAATTTGAAATGTTCTTAAAAAGAGTACAACAACATACATAATGCTTGGGATACTATCACTACCAAGGTATCCTCTCAAAATGGGCTAAGGTGTCATCTAGGAAATTTCCACTATAGGTACCATCAGGCTACAACAATGGTATCCATCCAACAAGATATAGATACCATCTAGTCCTCCATGCCTTGACACCAACCCTTACAAGGATCCAAGTATTAGTACTAAACCTGAGCTCCACATGATACCCTCCCTCTGGGATCTAGACGTCAACTGAGATCTCAATATTAACTAGGCCATGCTATCCTCCCAAGTACCATCATACAAGCGGTTTTATGGTACTTCATCTCTCCTCTCAACCAAAGTAGTGATATCCACCAATCTGAGCATCCTCCTAAACTAAACTAACTTGTTGTTGGGAAGAGATTTCATCAACACATCAACTACTTGTTCATTTTTTGGCACGTACAATAGCTTCACGACCCCAACCAATATCAAACTTTACTGTATATGTTCTTGTATGCTAGCACAAAACTTTAGGGTCTTCAACTATTCTGATGTTACTTAGTTCATCATATTTTCACAAAATATTTCTTCTTCAACTTCTCCAACAACACCAAACTCAGCCTCAACACTTTTACAAAACATCCAATTCTTGTTCACAACTTCATCAATCACAAATTTATTAATCATGAATACAACTCATGAATTACCATCTGTAGTGTTGTAGCCTTTCTTTGATCTCACTCTTTCTCCAAGGTATTTACTATGGTTGTTACAATATTCCCTCCCTCTTAACTGGGGAGTTATACACTTTCTTTATCTGAGCTTCTTCTCTATTAGGGGATAAATCAATCAACAACTCAGCCACACATGCTTTATCATATATCATTAGATAACTTTCAACCTTTCGGAAGATCATTCCTTCTCACATGGAAACAAGGTCATCTATTAATCATCAATGTACACTTTAATGCTATCAAGATTCTTACAACTCCCTATTTTCATCATGCTCAACATCATCATCAATTCATCAAGTACGTGGTAAGCATCTTCCATATCTTGAAGACTATGTACCTGCAAATCTTCATCAACAAGTACAACCAAGAAGAAATATATAGGAGCATGAAAAGTCAAACTAAGATTATCAAATTATAATAGAGAGAGCATCTAGGGTTACCAAAAAAACTTTGAACTCTAAATATCAAGTTCTAAACTTAGATAGCAAAAAGAAAAGCAATCGACTAGGGTTACATTTTCATACCCTAGACTTCTCATAACAACCTTTGCTAGGGTTTTTGTCACAAACCCTAGATTCCATCATCAAAACTAAACTTTAGATATCAATAATTTATTTCAATCATAGTGAAAGCATTATTACATCTAGGGTTTCATTATCATTCCCAAGAGACTTATATCAATTTCTATTGGGGTTTTGACGTAAACCTTATATATAATTGTCAAAGATACGCAACAACTCAACCAAGTTAGGGTTTCAATCATATGGAAGCATATACACCTAGTGTTTCATTCCTAGGTTTAACAATCACAAGGATTTTGTCATAAACCCTAATTCATCAAGCCCTAAAAATCTAGGGTTTCATCATAAAACATAGACAACAACAAACCCCAAAAAAATAGGGTTTTATATCAACAAATCTTAAACATCAAGAGATTAGGATTTCATTATATGTTCTAGATTTTATCAACAAACCCTAAGTAGGAGAGGGTTTTATAATGAACCCTAAATATTATGGTTTTACCAAAGTTAACAAAGGAGAGATAGTATGAGAAGGATTGATTTGATCCAAAGGTCAATTATCTTCAACAACATAAGAATATTTATAGTGAAACCTTGGACATGAAAGTTAGTAAAAGTAAAATGATTGTGTGTTTTTATATGAAGATTATCTGCTACAAGTCTTTAAGCATTCCTTGAGTTGTTCCTTTCACAAACCTTGTAGGGTTTCTTCTGCAACAAGGCTTCTTTCATGATACAAGACTTTCCTTTGAAATCTCCCTCTGAATCTAGCCATAATCCCTATACCTGCAAGTTTAGTCCTTCCAAGGAAAGGATAATGATCAAGTAACAAAGGTAAAGCTAAATATATACGAAATAAAAAATAATACTTATATATTATGAGAATGTGGAATATTCTACTTGGATGATTCCTTTATTACTATTTATATATCAACATTTCTATATGTATCTGCAATATTTACTTGACAAGTACCAAAAGTATACAAGTACAAGAGTATGATCTAACAAACTCCAAACCCTAAGATATCAATTCTAGGGTTTCAAATTCAATTCTATACTTACTAGGGCTTTTAATTTCTCCTGAGACTACCTACAAACCCTATAAACCAAAACTAGGGCTTCTATGAGGGAACAAAATAAAATAGGGTTAGGGTTTCTCAATCAACTATGTTTTACAAGAACTTGGATGCCAACAACGTTTTCAATATTACAAACACTAGAACAAAAAAAAAGAGATTTCAAAACCCTAATATAATAAGGATTAGATAATTATATAATAAAAAAAATTATACGTACCTCAAGGATTTCTTACCTGAGCCCTCCATGTCTATTGCAAAGGATTCTTCTAGATGCCTCTTATTGTTCTAATTTCATCCTTGAGGTATTTGTTCCAATCTTGATTTTTAATATGATCTTCAAGGTTCCTTGGTGCAATATGCTTGATGCTTCTTACATCACTTGATCCTTTTCAATGTTCCACAACTTGAATAATAAAGTTGATTTTAACCTTGATTTATGGTTAGCGCGATCCTGCAGGTGCTACTACAAGCCTTCAAATAGATGTCTTATTTTAGTGTTATAGATAAAGATTTAATGATATTCTTGTACTACTTTTGGAAATATATCTGATCCTTTTTCCGGTTTTCAATACTTCTCCAAACAAGTACAATCTTCTAGACTTGAAGTGATTAGTATAGAAATGAGGTTGTAAACCCTTCAGATAGGGTTCCCACAACCATCGAAATAGATTTCTCAAGTGGCCCAATATACTTTGCAAAAACACACTATGATTTTTCTATTATTCCTAGGATGGCTTCTCTGTCACTTATAGGCCTCAACCTCTTTATATATATCCACATTTCTTCTCAGATATTAGACCTCATATACTTCCTTTGCTGGTTTATGGAGCTATACTTTCAAATCCTTCAAAATATGCTTCCTATCTTCTTTAAATCCTTCGCTCCACTAGCTAGGTCTGCGACCCTAATCTTAGTGTTTATGACTTATGAAGATGCCCAGAATTATGTTTTTTGAGTTTGGTCTTCAAATATTATGAATCAAGTGGTCCTTTTGATAGATTTTGAAGTTTCTTGTTCTGGAAACGGTGATCTTCTAGCTCCCTTATTCCATTGACCTTAACTTTGATATATTGTTGGGAAATACCTAGGGAAACTTATTATGTTGATTTCTCCTAGCTTGATATTTTCTTGTGTCATTCTTTTACGTGATTGGTTAGATTCTTCTTCTTATTATTATTGTTGTGTTCTTTATCATCAAAGACAAGTGGACACCAAATGTAGGCTATAAGCCAAGGCCAAAACCTCTCTTAGAGAGGAAAACCAAAAAAATTCTCATTTTTTCTTTAGGAACCAAAAGAAATGAGAAAACCAAGACATTTTGACCAATAGTATGACCTCATCCAATCCACTAGTTAGCTTCCAAAGAAGACTATTCAATATCTCCAAAGTCAACAAGAATCCATCTCCAATATCCAAGTCAAATGGAGTTGCGACCTCTTATGCAATTTCTGAACTTCTTGGCCTGTATATTTAGTCCCACAACTTCACACATTTTCTTTAGTCCTTTCACACATGTGGATAGAACCAAGAATAAATTTTAATCCTCTTACACTTCACTAGACTTCTTTCTTCTTGTAATGGAGTAGACCTTCCTTTCCAATCATTTCACACTTGATTCTTCCTTAAATTTCAGATTGAATTATTTCACAATATGGATTTCATACTAGGTCAAAATCTCTGCTTAAATATAGCCTTTTATGGGGTCAAATCATCTTTAATGGAGCTGACTTTCTTGATGAGGAAGCATACTTGGTGGAGGAGGAACTAGATACATTTTGATACATATATTTTTTTTCTTTGACATAGAGAGCCCAAGAAGGGTCTACACATTTACAATGAATTATGACTCAACCCTAAAAACCTTCAATGGGGGCTTGACCTAAAAACAAAAATACACAAAGCACCTGTGCTTATAAATATATTTTATTTTATAAATTTTTTTCCCTTTTCTTACTTTTGCTAAATATATTACATCATGACTCAAATACAATTATGAATACTGATACTAGTTACATTTCTCAATGGTTGTTTTGATTGAAATTCTATCAAATAAATATGAAGCCTTTAGGAAACGCAAATTCAAAATATTCTTAAACATAATATGGATTTTTATAATCTAATAATATTTTTTATAGTCACAAAGATAAAGATCATCAGTCGCCAGTAGGCCATAGTATCTCTTAAAAGCAATCATTAAGCTTTGTGGATGTTTTAAAAATAATTAAATTCTTTTGCACAGATAAAGAGAAAGTGTTCAACCACCCAATTCACCAACAGAAGACATGTTCTTCTTAGGGTCTTTTGGTACCATCATATTCTAGTATGGAAAGATCGATCAATAAATTTTAATCTATTTTTACATATACAACACACAATTCAATGTTTTCCATGAAAAATCTCTCTTCTATGACGAAATTACGAAATCATCATTGAAGATAAAATTCATCAGATCGACAACCCATGGTTTAATCACCTGGTTATCAGCTATTCTATTTGGCATAAGAAAATATATATAGAGAAGGCATGTTAGGTCCCTATACTACTAGTGTAACCCCTTATTGTTATTAGTATAACCCCCTTATTATATTGTTGTGCCCATGTAGTCCCCATATTGTTATTATTGTGCCCCATAGATGCCCACTATTGTTATTATTATGCCCTTACATTATTATTGTTATGTCGGATCTGATTATATTATGACCCCTTAGACTCCTATATATAGAAAGGAGGTCTTGTCATTTGTATCATCCAAGAATTGTTCATTTGTGTAATGTAAAGGAGGTTGCCCCCTCGAAGAGGCTTATTTTGAAGGCATTTATCTATCTTTTCTATCTTTTTGTGAGTTGGTTTCATAACAAGGCACCTCGTCTGATGATGATCAAGCCACTTATCTAGGAAATTCCTATGAAATATATGATGGAAATTTCACAATTCTTTCATATGCTCCTTTTCCTCAAAGGAGTTCAAGCAAAAACCACACATGAGATCATCTCCTATTAATTCACATAATCTTTCTGCAAACTTCCTGAATGTAACGACAGACAAGTTGTGTCTAATTGTATTAGCATGGATCGAAAGAACAATCAAAGAGGAATTGATGTCCATACCTGAGCTATTTCCAGCAAGAGAACCACAACCAACAATAACCTCTCTAAGTCGCTAAACATGAAAGCCATATTGAGAAGTGACAAAGGATAAAGAAAACGAAGCAATAACTCATTGTTGTTGTTAGACAGAAGGAAATAATGTGTTCTATTGGTTTCATAATTGTAAAGCTCGAGAGCGATAGATATAGAAACAATAAAATCAAACTTATCTCTTGTACTAAAAATTGTCACGTATGAGCAAGTGGTAACATGAAAGCAGAGTACTTCGAGCAACTGAAAGAGTTATTGCAAAAGCATGATGATTGTAAATATTGGGCTAACAAAAGTTATCATTGACATGGGACATATGACACCAAGCCTAAAATAAAAGGTCCGATTTTTTGTCCAATTAAATGTTAACAAATTATTTTTTTCAATAATAAGAAAAAATAATTTATTCATTTCTAAAGTTAAATCTTATCATTTGCACTACTCAATGCTAAACAAATAATGATCAAAAGGTGAATAAATTGTTAGAGTCATGCCTAGGGAGAGGGACTGATAAGAAGGTGGTTGAAATGTCTAATAAATTTTCTCCTTATTCGTAAAGATAAAGATTTTTGGATATGTGGTATTAGTGAACCATGGTATTGTAATAAAACATATTTATAAAATAAGAATCTTCGTGATAAAGTAGGAGCGAATCTCCATAATTACAAATCTTGTTACATGATTATTTTTCAATATACATATAACTCATATATATATATATATATATATATATATATATATATATATATATATATATATATATATATATATATATATATATATATATAATAGCAATAATAATGATAAAATTTAATTTAATAAAAATAAATAAAACATCAAATATATCATAAAATATCTATTAATATTTATTGATTATTTAATTTATAATAATATTAAATATATATGAAAAAATTATAACATTTTTAATCTTATAATATCAAATTTATGATATCTCTAATCGTATAAGTCTAATTTATGATCAATGGATGCATGATCATGTATATATCTCTTACTTTCCAAATATATTTAAGGATGACTGTGATGTGTATTTATTTGTTCGTGGAAAGCAAAATGTTTTTATTTTTATTTATTTATTATAATAATAATATTTTTTTTTGGAATTCAAAAAATAGTGTTAACCCTTTAATCATATTATTTTATATAAATTTGGAGAATAATATTGGATGAAAAAGTGAAACTTAGATTCACTTAGAAATGAGGTTGATTAATGTTTTAGATATAATAACTTAAGTTTAGTTGATATATTTATTTTATAATTTCTATTAAAAATAAGAATAAGAGAAGGAAATAAAAAATTTATATAAATAATGTTATCTTTTAATTTTAATTTTATTTATTATTATTATTATTAGGTGGATGACATAAATTTAACTTTTATGAATATTTTAGAATATTTTTAGCACCAGTCACAAATTAAAGTTTGATAATTATCTCAAATGCAGTTATGCTCTTTTTCATTTTTAATTAAATTGATTAATTAAAAACAGGGTCAAATGAGCATATATCATATTAACATTAGTTATAGTTTTTGGGTATATATTATTAGTAAGCCATGGTATTGGCCTCATGGTATTGTAACAAATTCTATTTATATGCTACGATTTTCCCTGGTAAATTTGGGTTGAATCCTTATGGTTAAGAATCTTGTGCTTCTTTTTTTTAAATGTATATATGTTTAACTCATATATTAATTATTTTTATAATTAGTGATAATAATAATTTAAAAAAAGTTATAATTTAGTTAGTTCTTATGATTTTCTTAAAGTTTGGCAACACTAGAAGTATCATTAAGTAAGTGTTTTGATACCTATATACATTTTCCAACCTTTTGATTTATATAGTTACACTAGTAGTAAATGTCTTTTGATATAACTCTGAGAAAATCATAGAAAATTAAAGGAACTACTATTATAAAGGAAATTTTAAAGTGAGTTGAAAAATACAAAGGAAACCATAGAGAAAGGAAAATGATGTTATTGAATTAAGTACAAATGTATAAAATTCAAGGAAAATCAACTACTACTTAAAAATTATGAAATGACTTTAACATTTCAAATGTAACTTAATATAAAATTTTTAAGGAAATAGTGGTACTAATTATGTGTAGGTGTGAGAAAGTGATGTAAGAGGAACCATCCCATACAATGTCAAAGTTTTATAATGGACCACTTCTACACATTCTTCATGAATCACACGACTATACAAAAACCCAATAATAACTATGACCTATATCATTTAATAATGTTAATGAACTACGCACAACAAAAAATGATAGATCATTTGTTGTAAATAAACAATGATATCATCATATAAACATGAGAAATTAAATGTGGAGACTTGAAGGTAAAAAACACTAACAATGTGCTTAACTTTTTTTTTATTCATTAATCTTTTTCTACATAAATATTACAAATCTAGCCTCAATGGCATCTTCATCTAATTTTAAGATATTCTTGCTCTATCAAACCAAAGACCATTGTTGTGATTGGTGCCTGTGCATGGTGTTGGAGCATCCTTTCAGTTGGAGTTGATAAATTCAGGGTGTTGGAGCATGGACAGTCAGTTGGAGTTGATAAACCAGGGGGTCAGAGCCTCCTTCTAGTCATTACTAGTAAACCAAGGGGTTAATGCCTCTTTTAATTGGTGTTGTAAATCTTGGAAGTTGGTGCTTTCTATTGATGTAATTTTTCAAGACATATATTAAAAGCATTCTGTGGTTTTTCTCCCGAGAAGGTTTCTACCTAAAAATTATTATGTACTATTCATGTCATGTGATGCTTATTTATGTTTTGATATGATGTTTAATTCTATAAAGATAAAAATTAACTAATCGAATTGAAATATTGATTCACCCCCTCTTAGTATTTCGAACATAAACAAGTTGGCCAACAAGCTTTCAAGGTCGCCCACATTAAAGATGACAACTTTGGGAACTCTAATGCACATGGATTCATTCACCTATGATGCATATAAAGATGCATATTCAGAGGATAAGGACTTCAAGGAGGCGTTTCAACAGTTGCAGAGTCAGAGTCATGTGCACAATGGTGACAAAACTATTAACTACCATCTTTAGGACAAGTTACTCTATAGGTTGGATAAGTTATGTATTCGTAAAGGTGAAAGATTGTATCCAATTAGATAGGCTCACTCCTCCAAGGTTGTAGGTGTAACACCCCCTCCTCCTAGGTCTACCTAAGAAACCATCCATCCAGGGTAAACATGTGATGAGAGAGGCCACTATAAGGGATTCAACATCCTTGGTGACCTTAAGGAAATGGAATCAACAGAACACATCAACCAAACCCATCCACATCAACAACAACATCCTCAGGAGACATGTCAGCCACTTAGACATCCTGTCCCTGAGTCCCACTGATGTTTTAAACCTTTTAACCCCTTATCTCTCTCATGCTATAGGCATGACAATGTCTAGAACCCAAAGTCGCTCTCACAAGCCTATGTGCCAATGTCCATGGACTCTTTTCAGTAGACTTGTGCCAGCGTCCCCGAGATTTGAGCCACTTTTCTAGCCCAGAATCTTGCCCTTTGCCCAAAACTTGTTATACCCTCTAGAATCCATCAAAGACATGATGAAAATTCTAATATATCAAAATCGACCTCAGGATTAGGCCTGAGCATCCCCAATTGGGACTAACATTATGTCAAACACTTGTCATCAATGCAACTTATAGGTATAGGATACAAGACAAAGCATGAATGACTTAATGCACTTATGAAATATAACTAGAAGGATCACCACCTTCTCCATTGAACAATTATAACATCAATTAGGTCTTGCATCCATCAATTTAGCAATTACAAGCAAACACATGAAATAACCATGACATGAACCAGTCATATAACCATGGTTATAACCATCATGAAACCATATAAATATCAGAGATGTGACAACCACTAAATCCATACATAAACAAGTGAAAAAGTAAGAGAACTTAGCTTTTATTAATCATAGGAAAATCTGACCAGGTTTGGGACTTCCACCTACCCCCCGACCATAGACATGGCTGAACCAAATCTCTCTTTCAGCAAGTCACCCTCGTGCCATATTCCAAGCATGAATGTGAGATCTCACGGAAGAACAAATCCTAGAATAACTAAGGGAATCCAAAGGTTAAACCATCTCCACCCTCATCAAACCATGATCACACCAAAATCTGTTCTCTGATCGCAACCAAACCAAACTTGGAATGCCATCTAGAATCCATCACTGTCCTTGAGGAATTTTCTATATCCTTGTCTCTTAGGCTTTACGACAATCCAATCCTAGATCACTAGGCATTAAACTGAGACTAGTCTCTTAGGGTTTACTACAATCCAAACCCAAATCACTAGGTTGTAAATCAAGATTTCTCCCTCAATATTTACCGTGTATCCCACCAAAAATGGTCAAGGGATTCCTAGGCCTTTGGGAATGAAACTTGAGACCACCTCCACCCCAAATTCTGAAATCCATCCGACAAACCAAATCTAAAAAAACGAAGTAAACATCCCAACACCATGGCATCCAGAAAAAGGAAAGGATAGGCTGAAAACCATTGTCATAGCCTGACAAAACCATGCCACTGACATCAAGAGAACCATACACCAACATGCAAAGACATGCATGTCCAAACCAGCTAGGAAATCACACATGTAAAAGGTTACCTACAAGTATTCTTGTTGAAGTTGTGTCATCCTTGTAACAAGCCTGGTGAAAATCCCATGTAATAAAAGTTAATGAATGAAAAATAATAACCACAGTTGATGGGACACTTATTACAATTCAAATGTTGGTAAAAATCCTAGTGATGGGATGACTTGTGATTGTTAATGGCTAGGGAGATTGGCAAAGGCAATGGCTAAGTTTTTGGAAAGGAAAAATGGCATCTTTGACACAATTATTTATGAAAATAATGGAAATTAGGAGAAAAAGGAAGTGAAAGGTCACAGGTTGCACGTGAGGAGGAAAATGAAGGAAAATAATGGAAAATAAAGAAAATAGAGGCCTCATCCATAAAAAGGCTTCTAAGGATCAATTGGTAACCTTTTGCCATTTCAGCGTTGGAGCTCTCTCTCATTATTTTCTCTCTCTCTAATACTCTTGGATACTTATAGTTTTCTTGGAGCACTCTTGCAAGGTGTGGCATACTTAGATTTTTGGAGTAAGAAGGCAAAGGAAGAGTAGGAAAGCACAAGAAGGTATTGAGATCAACATCTACATCATATTTGGTTGCAGGTACCAAGTTGCATGTATGATTTCTTCACTCTTTTTGGCATGCATGGAATATGGATGTGGTTTCTTAGTTGTGATATGTCATTGGAATGGAGGATTGCCTCAATCAACAATGGATTGCCTAGCCTTGCAATTTCCCAGAAAGCCATGGTGATTGTGAGTTTACTTGCATTGTTTGTTGTTGGTTGGTTCTCATGTTTCCTTAGCTTGGGTTGAGTTATTAGTTCATGGAATCCCTGTAATAGTTTGGGTTGAGTTACTTGTCCTGGAAGCCTTGGTTGGAAAAATGGTCTGGAATCCCTTGGGGGGTTGAGTTACTAGACCTGGAAGCCTTGCTTGGACAAACACTCTAGAAGCATGGCACCAGTTGTGGGTTGATTTACTAGCCTTGGAAGCCTTGGTTGGAAAAAACACTCTGGAAGTCATGGAAGGATTGGATGGAAACTAATCTGATGATGGTGTTGTGATGTCCTACTGTGAGGTGGAATCACTATTTGATGGGTTGAGGTGGATTTCCTCTAGAAGCCCTAGATGAGTTTTGATTGATGCATTCTATGAGGTACCACATTCATGCTTGGAATATAGCACGGAGGTGAATTCCCGAAGAGATATTTGGCTCAACCATTCTACAGTTGGGTGGAACGTGGTAGTCCCATCTCGGGTTGGTTCATTTTATTCATTAATGAGAAATTCATACCATTTATTTTCATGTGTAAATGTAATAATGTATATGTGGATTTGGATGGTTGATATGTTTATGGTATTTATGTTCTTATTATGCTAGCATTGACAATGTTGTACCCGCCAACATGTCAGGGGATATTCCTAGTAAAAAGTCCTAACTAAACCTCAGATCGTTTGGAGTAGGAGTCCCAGTAGTGGGTAGTACATTAGTGCCTTAATTGTAGTAGCGCACAGAGGTAAGTGTGATATATTTGTCGGAAGCAAGTTTGTGACCTTGTGACGAGTCAAGAGAGATGCATGGGGGGTTATGACACATGAAGGGGAAAAGGAAGTGTGTCCCTTAGAAGCCTGTAATAGTACACAACCTGAAAGGAACACACGAGAAGAAGGACATCACGGGATGGAAGCAGAGTAGTCCACAATCCAAGGTGACGGGTTAAACCAACAACACGTCTCCAACAAGATTCATACAATCATATACAAAATAGTTCATAAACGAATGTGTAAGTTAAATAACATACATTGCTAAAGCAACCAAAATAGTCCAACTACAATAACAACATATGCATGAAAACGTGTTGGCTTTGTTATATTATATAAAGTGAAAGTTCCATCCATACATACACCATGACAACCACTAACCCCAATAGTGGAACATTACAGTCAACACTACCTGCTCCTCCAAAGAGATGTACTCTCTCTAAACTGTGGATAAGGCAAGGCTCATCACAATACTCTCCAAGCCTTCTCTAAGCAATGCCTAGTCAAAATCTTGGCTCCCAAAAGACTCTACTATGAGTTATGAGGTTCTATATATAACAAAAGGGGAGACAATTGACATTCTCCTTTGACTCTTCGACTTACCTCATGACTCTTGTTGGGATAGGGTCCCATGGGTCAGTTTTGGGGTTAAAAACCCAAGTCTTGATGTTAATTTTGGTAAAAAGAAGTAAAGTCTCCACAATTTGTGGATGCGCAACACATAGATAGTTAGAACTCAAAAGGGGTTTAGCCCCTTGTCTATGTAAAGTCAAGTTAGTTTTGAGATCCACCCATGGTCCACAGACCATGGGATTATATGCAAAAAGCTATAAATAGGTGTGTCTTAGAAAGTCTAAGCATAATAAAAAAAAGATAGATGTAATGGGTCAATAGAAGATAGCGTAGAGAAGGAAAAGGCTCTGTAGCTAAGTGTGCAGAGGCCTAGAGTAGAGTCCGCAACTGAGTGCGTGGACCCCTGCAACTGAGTGCGCAGGGCAGTTTGAGTCTGTAATCTCATATTGAATATCAATAAAGAAGACTGTTGGAGAAATTCATGTGTTCATCTGTTTACTTCTGTTATTTATGTTTGCGATATATGCTGTGATAAGATAATGCCTCTATGAAATAATAACATATTGATGCGTGACTTTATTGGATAAGTCTTATTAACTAATTGCAATGCATGTTAAGTATTTACGCGAAGATTATAATACATTCTACTATGATTATTAATCTCTTAAATAGATATGCATGAACACAGATCTAGGGTTAATTTATCGTGCGCATAAGTAGCTAATTCGCCTATTAAGAGTCCGCAAAGACCTATCGTAGACCTACGCGAAGGTCTAGAAGTTTTTTAAAGGGAGTTGCAATGGTGAGCCCTAGGGGATTATAGATCTACGCAAAGGCAGATCTAGGGCAATACGAGACATCACACTAATCTCTGGATGCGGAAAATTGGTTCCAGCATCCCCCCATACTGCTTCGGGTGAGACTTCAGCCTGTGCTACGTGGGTTGATGTCGAAAGGGCCAGTAGTGTAGGGTTTTGTTTGGCACAATTAACTTTGAACCTAGATCAGGACCCATTAAGCCAACAAATGGTTCTGTTTCCAGGATTGGGATATGCATAAGGAGATGTGTGCTGTCACATCACTGGAATCCGACCAAGAAGAAAATTGAGAAGTGGTTGGATAGGAAGATCCATAAATTCATAGTGCAAGAGAATAGAAATCTGTGCCTTACAAAAGAGCAGTGGTTGGATAGATATTTGTACACATAAATACACGAAATGTTCTTTTGCACCTTCCCGATTGAACTATACGAGCAGATAGCTAAGTTGGCAGACGACAAAGGAAGGTGGAGGGTTGACGGTCTAGTAGTGTGGACTGTAGAGCTAATGCGGAGGTTGGAAGCTTCTGAAGATAAGATCATGTGTGCTGTCGATCACTGGCTTGACTCGATTATGGGAGTATTTGTTACAGAGTTCACAGTTGATACCTCAGTTAGTTACAATGAAGTAGAGTGATTCTTCTTCAAGGGACCACGAGGTAAGTATCTGAGGTCTTTGAATACATGGATTAAGATGTTATTATGTGATAAAATGGTTATGTCGTTGCCTTGATGTTTGGATCTACGTGAAGTGGGCAGATATTTAGAAATCAAGAGAAAACAAGTCCTGAATATAGCCCATTGATTGGACCTCCTTTGAGTGACGACAAGGGAGCAGTACATGCCTCACCACGGAGTGCTATCCAGTTGATAAGATAGGGTTTTCTACGGATACATCATCCATCCACTCCACCTCCACCCTCACCTCCACAACATACACATTCGCCCACACCACCACCACCACCACCGTCGTTCAACATGTCGAACTCAATAAAGATGCCAATTTTCAAGGGTATAGGAAGCGAAGATACAAATCAGTTCTGGTTTGTTGCAAATTCTGTGTGGACCACGCAACAGATCACTGATGATAACATAAAGAAGGCGCATTTAGTGTTGAAATATGGCAACAAGAATATTCCAATTTAATTTGTCCTTGAATTAAATTGTGAATTAAAATCGAATTTAGTCTTAACAGCTACTTGGAAATAATTAATTTATTTATTTTAAATTAATTAGTTGGAGAAATTCAAGTTAGAAGTCTTTTTGAAGTCATGCAAGAGTTATCCCTTAAATTAAGGAGATAAGATTGAGTTATATTTGAGTTATAATTAGTTAACTCAGTTTACTGAGTTAAGTCCAGTTAAATTAATTCCAATCTGTTTGAGGAACTAATAATGAGTTAACAGTCAATTGATGCATTAATACACTCAACTAGTGCTACTCCAGTTAACTGAAGATTCCCTCATCAAAAACTCATGCATTTATATTCTGAGAAAGACCCAGTTGAGATTAAAGTTCAAGGACAATGTACTATCGATTGCATGTGTTTTCTCATGGAGAAAACTCATGCATGCAGTCAAGGGATTTATCCTTGAGGATTGCACAATTTTGAAGGATGGGTTTTCCACTTGGTAAAGGAGAATCATCCACAAGGAACATCACAAGGAAATAGGAGCTTGGAGGGTAGAGAGGGAGGCTGGAGAGAAGCCAAGATTGCTTGTGAGCATCTGCGAGGATTGTACTGAGAGCTGGATAGCTGTGAGAGCTAAGGTTTTGTATAATTCCTATGTATTTCCACCATGTATGATAATACAATAGTGTGGGGTTTTATCTGAGGATTTCCTGATCCGAATTGGATCCATGAAGATTATCATAACACCATGACTGTATCAAATCAGGACAAAAAATTCAAATTCAAGAGCACAGAGCGATCAGGAAGACCTCTGAACAGTGGCAGTTGGCAGCCAGTGAGGAACAACGAGGACCTCAGTCAAAGTGCGCTAACTGAGGCCCATGGAGACTGCGCAGGTGGCCAAACTGGCACTTAGGAAGCCCAGATCGGGAAAAGGAGGCTATTTCTGATGTGTGATTAGCGCTAGTCGTGCATCGCTGGGAAAAACCCCTCGAAAAGGAAATGCCCTGAAGCGCTCGGTCATGTGGAAGCAGGGAAAACTATGGGGAAAGCGCTAAAGGCTAAAGGCAGGACCCGCGCTCCAAAATTGGCAGTATATCGGGGGCACCCTTGGGTGGTAAGCGGATTTGGAGAAAAAAGAGTGATTCCATTCAGCACCCGATGCATGGCAGGCAGAGGAGAGAGAAAACCACCACTCATCGCACACTAACGGTTGAGCAAGTCAACCGCGTGAAATGAGCGAATGTTGTCGGATCTGGGGGCTCCAAATCTAACGGTGGAGATCACGCCCAATGGAGGAACCGGATTTAACAGGGGATTAGACCGCGTCAGAGAGAAGCTTGACGTCCAATTTGACCGCAGAGTTAGCGGATGACTCATTCCATGGTGTAATCGAGAAACTGAACCGACGAAGAAGAGTTGGCACAGTTTGCAAGAGGACAAGTGGCCACTCCCTATGAGCCATTGATGATGACGTAGAGACAGGAAACCCCAAGCGAGTAGTAGCAGGCGATCTGACGGGGGCGGAAGAGGAAGCGAGAATTTATGAGATCGATTGGCTTTAAAGCCATGAACAAAGAACAGAGGACACAGAGGGGACACCGAGAGGAAGAACCAGAGAGAGGAAGATGAAGACAAAGAAAAGGAAAGACAATGAAGCAAGAAGCAAAAACACAGAGAGCCAAGCTGACCTACAGCATAAGGTAGCATCGAGCAATCCCTGAGAGGATCTGTTGGGAACTGAGCACCACATTGGTCTCCTCCCATTAAAGACCAGAGAGGTCAAGTTCTGATAAGGAAAAGAATCTGTGTACTCTAGTGGCTTGGGGGATCCAAGAACCACCCTACCAAACATTGTTCTGTTTTAGGAGACTCAATTTGAGCTCCTCATTGTAATTCTTTGCTTTAAAGACACAATTAAATAAGGCCACCACTGAAAGCTGGACCGGAGACGTAGCCCTAGAGGATAGGATGAACTCCTTATTAATTGTTGTGTTCTTGTATTTTCTTACTGTGTTTCTCTTGTTGTTTTCCATTGTCCAGTGTCTGTGTATTTTGCAATTTGATCGATCCGTTGCCTAAAATAACATAGAAACACACCAGCACATGAGTCTGTAATACCTTCATTCAATAATTCTTTAACTGAGATCACTCAAGGGTGATTATCAGATCAAGTGGTATCAGAGCTCTAGGCTATTAAGGTTAGACAAGCTTGTGTTGGTTTAGCTGTGAATGCTCACTAGATCAAAGCTCAAATTAGGAGAAGGAGAGTTGGTAGAAACTAATCCTGAAATTGGGAGAGTCTACCCTCGAAAGACAATGTCAGAGGAAGGTCCTATGGGTCCAGACCCTCAATTCATAGAAAGTTTCCTAGCCATAAAGTCCATGGTAGAAGAGATGTATAGGGACTTTTGAAAACATAGGTATGAAGATTCATCAGGCTCTAAACAGGACAAAGGAGAAGATGAGTCTCACTTCCATGACCACTCAAAAGAAAACGGGAAAGAGGAAAGCTTTCTCACACCTCCTGATAGCCCTAAAAAGAAAGTATCTTTGATCAAGCTAGATGTTACATTTGATTTGCCTATATATGATGGAGAGTTAAATGGAGAAAAGTTGGACAATTGGATTAGGCAAATTTATGTTTATTGCAGAGTACAGAACATCAACTTAGACAAGAGCAAGATTCAGCTGGCAAACCTACACCTTGGAGGCACTGCCTTCGTTTGGTGGGAAGGCGAAACCCAAGCTGATATGAAAAAGCATGGTAAGACTATCTCTATCTGGAGTGAATTTGTGTCTACAATCAAAAAGTAGTTCTATCCATTGGCCTACATGCAACAAGCCATGATGAGTTGGCAAACTCTTTGACAGTTGAAAGGGAAAAGTGTGCAAGGGTACACTCAAGAATTTAGAAAGAGAGCATTGATTCTAGGAATCTCATTAGACTCACTAGAGACTCTGTTGAAGTACATTGGTGGTCTACACAGCTACATGAGGCACACCATCTTCATGTTAATCCCACTAGTATAGATGAGGTATCTATACAAGCTACTCATCTAGAAGCTAGAGGAAGGAATGGAAATCTAGAAGTTGGGGGACCATCCCAACCCACTGCAAGCAAGAGAAAGGAGAAAATAAAGCAGAAGTGGAAAGCAAGGAAGGCTAACACTGCATAGAAAAGCAAAGCTTCATGCACTCATTGTAAAAAGGATGGGCATGATGATGAGAATTGTTGGATTATGCATCCAAAGCTGAGACCGAAGAAGTTTGAGGGCAAGAAGAAGAAGATTGTTGCAGCTATTCAGAAAGATTTGGGGTCAGACTGGGGAGATGAAACAACCATTGCAGCCACAGGTATAAAAGGTAAGAATTCTGAAGCATCTACTAGTAATTCTGCACAATCTATTACTGATGAAGAAAATGAGAGAAAAAGACATGAGATTTTCCATATTCGAGTTTTTTCCAAACATCAAAAGATTGATACTTTGTTTGATAGTGGTTGACAAGTAAATTTAATTTCTGAAGCAATTGTAAAGAAATTGGGATTAACAACTACACCTCACAAGAAACCATACGCATTAGGATGGTTGAATGATAAAGCACAACTACAAGTGACTAGACAGTGCAAACTCAAGTTTTCTTTTGGGTCAACATTTGTAGATGAGGTTGAGTTAGACATAATTCCTTTCGATATATGTGGAATTGTTTTAGGAAGTCCTTACTTGTATGATAGAAAAGCTATTATATAGAGCTGAGAACAAGTATCTACTTGTTAAATATGGAATCGAATACTTTGTAAGAGCTCACAAGCTCAAGAATAATTATACTCTCATAAACTTAGGGTAGATGAAAAGAATGATAAATTCATGCAAACAATTCTTACTGATGGTTGTAAAGGAAAAGAAAATTGATAAAACCAATGTATTTGAGGGCTGTAATGCTAAACAATAAGCTGATTTAGAAAAGGTTGTTTCAGAGTATGGTATCTTGTTTCAAGAACCTAAAGGTCTACCACCCAAAAAGGAAATAGTGCATGATATTATTTTGCAGCAAGATGCTCCATTTCGTAACATTGGAATGTACAGGTTGTATGCTTTAGGGAATGCTGAAATAAAGGCGCATGTGCAGGAGTTGCTTGAGAAGGGGTTCATTAGGCCTAGCACATCACCACGTGAGTCACCAATCGTTTTGGTGAGAAAGAAGGATGGCTCGTGGCGAATTTGCATTGATTATCGAGCACTCAATAAGATAACAATAAAAAATCGTTATCCCCTTCCTTGTATAGATGATCTTTTAGATCAATTGAAAGGGGTCGTTTATTTCACCAAGCTAGACTTGCACAGTGGATACCATCAGGTCAGAGTTATAGAACAAGATGCATGGAAGACTGCTTTCAAACAAAGTAGGGATTGTATGAGTGGCTGGTTATGCCTATTGGCTTAACTAATGTTCCTACTACTTTCATGAGATTAATGAATGATGTACTCATAACTTTTCTTGATGATTTTGTTACTATGTATTTGGATGACATTCTGATTTTTAGTAAAACGTGGGAAGAACACTTAAAGCATGTTAAGCAGGCACTAGATGTTTTGAAAAGAGAAAAACTTCATGTTAAACTCTCAAAATGTGAATTTGGCAAAACATCTCTGAATTATTTGGGTCATATAATAGGGGGCGGTGAATTGAAAATAGATCCCTCTAAGGTGGCAGTCATTGTAAAATGGCCTAAACCCAAATCTGCTATAGAAGTGAGAAGCTTCTTAGGGGAAGCACAATATTGGAGGAAGTTTATTTCTAACTTTTCCTCAATTGCAGCTCCCTTACATGCTTTAACAGGATTGAACAAGGTGTTTCAGTGGGGAGGCAAACATCAAAAAACCTCCGACACCTTGAAAGAAAAGATTAGTTCAGCACCTGTACTAACACTGCCAGATCTTCAAAACCATTTGAGATCCAAATAGATGCCAGTGACTATGCCATGGGAGCAGTGTTGACACAGCACGGTAAACCCATATGTTATCATTTTGAGAGTTTTAATCTTGTAGTAGTTAACTATCCTACATATGATAAAGAATTGTATGCATTGGTTCAGAGTGTGAAAAAGTGGAAACATTACTTAATGGGTAAAGAGACAGTAATACATACTGATCATCAACCACTTCAATATCTACACTCCCAAACTAAGTTGCAGCAATCAAGACACTATAGATGGATGGGTTTTCTACAACAGTTTTATTTAGTCATCAGATATAAAAAGGGCATACACAATAAAGTTGCAGACATGTTATCTAGACCCATTATAAATGCATCTACTATACTTAAGCATAATTTTGTGCTACATGAAAGCTACATTGAACAATATGCTCAAGATATAGACTTTAAAGATGTATATGTAACTTTGAGTCAAGGCAAACGGGTAGAATAATTGGATTATCATGTAAAGGACCGACTCTTATACCATTGTGGGAAGTTATGCATTCCACAAACTGAGAGAGTAAAGATAATTAGAGAAGCACACACTTCTCTGATATTAGGTCACTTTGGGGTAAGTAAAATAGTTGCACAGCTGTAAAGATTTTGTTATTGGCCAAAAATGAATGAGACAGTTTCTAGATATATAAGAGGGTGTACTATGTCTGCTAAAAGCAAGCCCAGCAACAGAAAACTAGGCTTGTACACTCCATTACCAGTACATTCTCACCCTCGGGAAAGTGTTTCCATGGATTTTGTTGGAGGACTACCTAAATCTAGGAAAGGTCATGATTATCTATATGTTGTTGTGGATAGGTTCAGCAAAATGTGTATTTTGATACCTTGTAATAAACAGATTACAGCTGAACAAACTGCAAAACTGTTCTTTGAACATGTATGGGTTCATTTTGGATTACCCACTTCCATTGTATCTGATTGAGACACTCGATTTGTGGGGAAGTTTTGGTCAAGTCTATGGGAACTGATGGACACCAAACTGAAGAAAAGCACAGCTTTTCATCCACAAACTGATGGCCAGACAGAAGTAGTTAACAAGACAGTGATCCAGTTACTCAGAGGATATTGCAGCAAACATCCTAAGCTTTGGGATGAACATTTGTGTTATGTGCAGCATGCTTACAATAGAGCAAAACATTCTTCTACACAGAGATCTCATTTTGAGACCTGTTTTGGTTTCACCCCAAGGTCTCCTTTGGATTTTGTCTTTGGTAAAGATACCACAATTGATGGACACAATGATGTGGACAGGGCAACTAGGTTCATTGAACAAATCCAAGAGATCCACCAGGCAATACAGGAATAGCTGGAAAAGAGCCAAGCCAAATACAAGGCAAGGCATGACAAGCATCGGATGTAGCATAGTTTCCAAGTTGGTGACCAGGTATGGCTGTATATCAACAAGGACAGGATGCAAGGTGAAGGTAAAAAGCTAAAGCCTATCAGGTATGGACCTTTGGTGAAAATGATTTTCACCTTGATCTACCAGCTTACATGCATATCTACTCAGTCGTAAATGCAGATTGCTTGAGATTGTTTGAACCCTCTTTAATTGAGGATCCCGAAGAGCAGAGTCAATTGCTCCAAACTTGAACTCCAAACTTGAACTGACAAAAGGTTTGAAAAAATATTTCCCACTGATCCTCAGAAGCCCATTTATGAATGAGACCTCTAATTTCTTCATTTTCCATTATTTTCCTTCAATTTCCTCCTCACATCAAACCTATTACCTTTCACCTTACTTTTCTCATAATTTCCTTTATTTTCATAAATAAATATGACAAAAATGTCTTTTTTCCTTTTAACGCCTTTGCCTTAGCCCTTGCCAATTTCCTTAGCCAAAAACACACATCCATTTATTCCCATTAAGATATCTTTGCCCAACATTCAACTTGGAATAAGTGTCTCTTAACTGTGGTCTTATTTTTCCTTTATTAAATTTTATTACATGAACTTTTCACCAGGGCTATTACAGAAGGGAACTTTAGTGTAGGGAAAACAATGGTGAACTTCCATAGGTACATGTATTGGTCCAAGATGCAAGAATATGTAGCTAGGTTCACAAGAGGATACATTCTTTATTGTACCAATCTTAGTAATAGGAAACAATGTCTAGATCATCCCACTACTACATATAGTAATAAATTTCGATGAAATAGAATGACAGTTTGGCTAAATTGGTTGTACAATCGAAAATTATAAGAATAAATTCATTTATTTAATTAATTTTAAATCAGGCCCACGTTTCTTGGTATTGCAATGAGATATCTCCACATTGTCATAATTATGATGATATTCTTTGTATCGTAGTAAGGACGACGGTATTTGGCGATTATCACATTATAAACAAAAATCCCCTTTTTGACCGATCATTTCTATTCATTGATCTATTAATCAAACAGTTGGTCACTTTTTGACTAATCAATTTTAACTTTGTCAACTATCATCAAAATTTTGATGGTATGTAAATTTATAAATATGTTTCTCTTAAGAGACGTTGCGACAATTTATAAGGTCTTTTTTTCGAGAAAGAAATATATTTAATTTTATATCTATCAATTGCATTACAAAATATAATAGATCTAATACACCACTCAATTTTATAGCATAATCATTGCATAAATTTTTAGTGGGGAAAAATGTAAAAAAAATTACTAGGGAAAAAAATCAAGGGGATGATGGGAGATGTTATTTCCCTTATTCTAAATGTGTGGGCTTACATCGGGTAAGAGTTTTAAAAGAAACAACTAAAATACATTGTAAGGAAATGTGGGCACATTGAAAGGGGGTTGAATGAATATCATTCCTTGGTTAGCTATATATTCATTATTTATTTTGTTTATATTAATCGCATTTGTAAACTTTTATATTGTTATAGCATTTTTTATGCATACAAGTTTTGTATGATGCTATGTATTTATAAAATCAAGCTACCCCCTTAGTCAGTGTTCAAATGCCCCAAGTAGTAGTAGAAATGATGTTGTACAAGCTGAGGAACATGGAGAAAATATTGAAGATCAAGTTAATGATCCTATGGAAGAAGTTGACAATAATAACATAGTTCAAGATGATGGGACAAATGAATTGATCCAAGACTTGTTTGCTCAACTAGTCAATGATCAGGATGAGGAAAATGATGATAATATTCTTGATGAAACTCTGTTAGAAAGGAAATAACACCACTTTACGAAGGCTCAAGACAAAATCTTCTCTCTTCTACATGATTGTTGGTTAGCTTAAAAGGGTTAACTAATAGTTTCTCAAACACTTGTATGACACATATCCTAAGGTATGTAATATGTTTGATCACATATTATACATAAAGGTTGATTTTTTCCCTTTCTTTCTGTTAATTAATGTGTAAATTAAGAATGAAATATTTACGATTATTATTACTTACACTAACTAGTGATTTTTTATGTTATAGATTTCTAGGTGAAATTATGTTACCATCACCAAATATTTTACCTTACTGAGATTTATATGCCATTACGAAATAAATTGGAGCGGAGTATCAAGATATAGATGTATGTTCTAATGATCATATTTTATATGATGGAAAAATGCATCAAAAAAAGTTTCCCATAATGTTAGAGCAGTAGATATTGAACCCAATCAAATAACAGAAAAGGTGCCTCAAAAGGTTCTTTGCCATTTTTCCAAAAATTCCACATTTGCAGTGATTGTTCATGTACAAAAGCATAGCACAGTTTATGGATTACCATGCACGAAAGAGAATTGGAGAGGGTGTTCTTCAAATGCCTACATGTTGTTGGGAAAAGTATCCATTCGGAATTCCCCTATCCCACTCTAAGGTGTGATAGTGCCTTAGCAACAAACAAGGAAAACTATTTTCGTATTCTTCTTTATGAAATGTAAACGAAGAGGAAGGATGTAACTAACATGTGCCTTTCGCTAGTTTGTTGATCCACTCGCTCTTCTCTTTGTTCGTTTCCCGCTGCCTGCTCCCTCATTGGTCCAGCTTCACCAAGTTCCTGAAAGATCACAGAAGAGAGAAACTACACAAAAGACATAGATTTACATTCATAACTAGTTTAGGATCAGATATAAACTAAACATGCAAATATAACAAAGCATCATTGATATACAAGCATATAGGAGAAACTCAAATAGTTTTATTGATATGATAAGAAAGTCCAAGAGGAGATACAACCAAGTGAGTCCCGATCCAGCATCTACCTCCCAGCAAAGGAATCCCTTCCTCTCCTCCAACAAACCATAAATCACCCAATGCACTAATCTCAATCCCAAACCAACAACAATTCTCTGCAAAGTACAAAATTCCAGCCTCTGGATCTCTTGGATGAGGGATCCATATATAGATGTAAGTAGAGAGGATGAGTCAGCTTATGTTTTGACTTGTGGCTTCTCTCTATCAGTTCTTGCTTCCACTTGGAGGCTGAGAGCCTCTTACTCATCACTGGTCGAATTCATTGAGGCAAGTGTCATTGAGGAAGATTCTGGAAGCTTCTAGTGTCTGTACACCTCGCGGAATGATACTGCCATTTGGCATTTCTCGCTTAGCACACCCTGGTAGTGCATTTAGGTGCGTTGCAACGCACCTAGCTAGTGTACTGGGGTGCATTGCAATGCAGGAAACTAGTAGAGCATCTGAATTGATCCTGAATTGGCTGTTTCTGAGTAGTTTTTGGTGGAGAACTTCTGGGAGAAGCTGTCATTGGTTGACCTTGTTCCTTTAGGGGCAGGAACAACTCTTTTAGGGACTTTGGATCCCTTGGATTATGGACATTTCATGCTCAATGTTGTAAGGCACAAAAATGTCTATAACAGTTGCCCCCTAAAGTATGAGGCCGTTTATCGGGTGAAATGCTTTATTAGGAGGATCCGAAGTTCTTTGAATGCTGGGAGGAGACCTGTAATAAGATACAATACAATACATTATTTTTCATACTGTTTTCATGATCTAGCTGAGGCGAGCATTCCCATGCTCAGCTTTATAAATTCATTTTTCAGTACATAGAACAGACAATCGTCTGATGGTAGACTGATGATTTTGATGAGATCATCATCCTTTTGGTAGGATGATTATCTGTACTGCAATGCTATACATGTCAATGTCTTTATTTTTCCTGAATATATATCGCAGCCCGGATGGATGAAACTAGATCCGGGGTCTTCAATTTCGTCCAATATTCACTCTAAGTACAAGTCGATCCATGTGAGAAATGTTCTAAAGTCGAACATGGAAAGACATCGCTTGATTACCAGTCAATGATGTAAACTGTTAACAAACGCGAGAGGAATCACCGATAACGATAATGACCCTCAAGGTACTACAGTACAATTCACGTGGTGTGAATAAAAGACTTGGCGTCGAACACCACGCAAAATCTTTCGGTCGAAGGTCATTGATGTATACCTGTCGCCGAAAGTGAGAAACTTGCCATTGAAGCATGCAAGCTTCAAAGTACTGAAGGGGTGTTCCTAGATCAACTTCTTGGATAATGAGCTGATGTCGACAAGAAGAGATCCGTCAAAGGAGGGCCTTGATGTATCCCACATCAGTGACACGGAACGGAGTAAATGATTTTGATGGAGGTGAAAACGATCTGATGATATATGGTTCAGGGTGGCGGTCATGAAAGGATGAAGTATAATGTATGGTAGTGGATGGGACACGGGTGACTTCTCTGGATGACTTCTCTTGAACATATCGGCGACACTTGTATGATGGATTGGTAGCATTTACCCCAAAGGTGGATGGTATGGCGAGACCATGGTGATGTGACCGGTGAATGAAACAACCCAACCCGACTCAGGCACAGAGTGGAAGTGTCATGTTCAAGAGCGACTTGCTACCAATAAAAGTTCTTTGAGTTTCTTCCCAATTTTCCCCAGTCATTTCTAACCAGTACCTCTTTATTTTTGTCAAGCTTGAGGAGGATAACATATGCTCGTTCTATAATTTGCCCTTCGAGCAAACCCATCGCTATGTTTTAACGAGCCTAGCAATAGTGAAACTCGTTCTCGTCTAAAGACAAGTTTGTCGCTATTAATCTTTTTAACGAGTCTAACGACAAAGATAACTCGGTCCTTTTCATTTTTAGAGAGTCTGAAAAGGTACGTAAAGATAACTCCGGAAGTCCTTTTTCGTCATATAATCCCTTAAGTCCGAAAAAGTATAAAATAATACAGAAGGGATGAATTTTCGATAGTTTTAACGAGCCGAACAAAACAAGCGCTCGATCTTTTTGTGCAATAATCCCTCAGGTCCAAAAAGATTAAAATCTAGAGGAGGGATAGCATTTCTAGTCGTTTTAACGAGCTGGAAGGCCAAAACTCGGCAATCTTTTCATATTTTATGAGTCAGATGAAAAGAGCTTAAAGAAGACTCATCTTTTGAGGAACGAGTGATAAACGGGTAGCAGCTGATTCCAGGTAAGGGTTGGAATTTTCCAATCACGACAGTGTCACAAGGATGGCTAGTGAAATTACTCTTCGCAGCTGTTCCTCAAAATGGGTAAACAATCAAATGGAGGTGAATGATCGGCCAATGGAAAAGTGGAGGTGACGGTGCAAACACGACCAAGGCTTTAATGGCTGATAAATTTACATTCACGGTGGTTATTTACCGGAGGATAGTTCATTTTTTAACGAGCTTAAACGCGGATTGAAACACTTGCTCGATCTTATGTTTATTTTTTAACGAGCATGAACTATGTGCTAAAATTGCTCGATTAACCAGTCATATGATAAGAATGTCTCATTTAAGATTCCATTTTTTATGGAGCTTGCGCCTTACAAAGCTTTGCTCTGGATCCTTTCTTTATGCAAGTTAGGAAACAACTAACCCAAAAAACAGATAAATAACCGCTCTTTGCTTGCACTCCAAAAGGTTTGCATGCCCCCAGGTATAAAACAGAGTTTCAAGGTTACCTCTACTTCACTTCTGCCAAAACAATTGTTTTACCGAGAGAGGCCTACCTCTTTCAGGTCACCCAAAGATTGTTCTATTAATCTTTCAAACAAAACACTTCTTCGGCGATGTCTACCGAGGTCAACTAAGGTGAGTGACAACGAGCGCCAAACACATAACTTTGACAAGAGAATATTATTCTAGAACAACCCCTCTTCCAATCACGGATGGGGTACGGACTAGTCATATTCTCCCGCGGAAACCTACCCTATACCCAAAGTTTTCCTGCCGAAGCAGACCAGGACGCATGCCCCCTGGGTTCTGTCATATCCTTCAGAATTACTCGTGCTCATCGGGAGGACGGACCGTGGGTTGAGACATTTCTTGCGTGAAGAGACCATTTAGGGATGGTATATGACTATTTGCGATGCGTGATTCGGGAAATGAAAGATGGTCCACGAGCTTGACCACTCTTCCTTCATGCGGAAAACACATTACTCTAAAGAGTGAGGAGATGATGGCTCCCATGCAATATATATAGTCTCGTCCAAGGAGTAGGTTATAATCCAAGGGTCCTTGAACGACCATCACGTTCATTTGAACGGTCTTCCCTTTCAATGTGATAGGCACATTGGGGAGGATCCCTAAAGGTCGACTGGTTCCTTTATCAAAGCCTGTCAGATTTCTCATTTTAGGCAAAAGCGATGGCGAACCAAGCGCTTTCCAAGCAATAGACGAAAGGATACTCACAGACGCCCCCTCATCAATGATGGTGCCAGTCATGACCATTCTGTATATTTGGACGATAATTCGGAATGGTATGTTTGCTGGCAAACGGGGTCTGCCTAGTTCGTTCCAGTCGAAGGATACAACTAGGTTGCTTGGTGGTGGGACCAAGTAGACGGCCGGGTATCGCTCTGACGAACTTCCTTCGTGCGATAAAGAAATGGGTGGATTGCCCCTGTGTTCGTCGGAGTCTGTGTTGATGAAGAGAATCTGGATGGTGTCATCCTTATCCTCTTCAGTGACTGTATCATTCGAAGATGAAACCTCTGAAGGCAAGACCGGGTCAACTGCCGCCTCGACCTTTTGACTTTCGTGTGGTATGGATTCAGTTGGTTTATCTTCAATGATAGACGCTTCAGCTGACCACTTGAGCGGGCCAGCTGGATTCTCAACTAACGAAGGACTTGGCAAGAGTTTTTTGTATCCATGAGGAAGCCGTAACGGCGAAACCAGACGATCTTCCAAGACTCTTTTATCCTCGTCTAAAAAGGGACAACGGTGGAGGGCATGATTGCCTTCGCACAGTCTACAGGGAGGTCTAGTTCTCCCTTTTTGTCCTGGAACTTCACTTTCGCTAGTTGACGGTGTACTTTCAACATGGCTATCAGAGGTTGACGACACCGGATTGTGCAAATGGGGAGACCAGTCCCTTAGTATCCGAGGGATGCAAGGACAATCTCTGTGAAAGTGGTCTCCCTTGCAAATGACACATGGCGATTTAGGCCTAGTCAGTGTTGTGTGTGGATTTTCATTAGACGACACTTGTTTTCCCTTATTTGCCTTTGGCTCCTTCTTCTTTTTCTCTTTCTTCTTCTTTTCCTTTTTCTCCTTAGGAACTTGGTTTTTAGCTGTACCAGTCCCGTCACGCGAAGAAGAAGGAAGAGAAGAAGAATTAGAGGAAGTAGAAGGTTGGTGGGAAATTCTGGACTCGTCTAATTGCTGATTCGACTGTTCAGGAATAGTGGTGTTCTGAACGACATTGGTTGAGAAGAGCCAGACCGGCAAGCCAATTGTCAGTCCTGGAAGTGACAATGTTGCCATATGGGGCGCACCAACATCTCCCCAAGAGGAGAAGGGACTAGGATTTCCACCAAGGGGAATTCCTTGGTTGGTAGGCTCCATTTTCTCAACCTAAAGATCAACGCAGGAAAAAGGGTATGAATATTCCGTTTAGAATAAATTTTAATGACACTTGGACACAACTTGATTTTTCAATTTTAAAGAGTCGAGAAAAAGCAAAAGATGACTCTAGTCTCCTTCGATTTTTAATGAGCCTGAAGTGACAAGTGCTCAGATGGACCTTTTTCCATTAAGGAGTCTGAAAAGGAACGAAAGGGACTGCTCTGGAGTTCTAGGTAGAGGATGTGCCAAACTTTTCGCAAAACCGCAGAATACTTTTTAAGGTATGGGCGGTCAATCTTCCCGAATGATGTGTTCAGTGCATTGCAATCAGTAGGGCGGCCGACACGGCTTCCTATGGATAAAGGTTTTATTCCTATAGGGGTCTCCCAATATATACTCGACGGTACGTGGGAGCACAATCCGTACTGGCACTTATCGTCTCTTAGGAGGAATCACCCAACCATCAGTGAGGCGACCAGTGACTAGGTTTTACGATGCCGGAACACGTCTCTAGCCTAGACCTCTATGTTGTGCGTTAAGTTACAAAGCGTTGTTATGTTCATTCAATTTATTTTAGGTTGATCTTTCTTAGAAGTTTTCCTTTTTGGATCACCACGAGATGTAGATACAATTCCTAAATGCAGTCTAAAGATGATAAGCAAGCTTTTATATCTTTTCAACAATGAAAATCCTAGCTACAAGGGGAAAAGAAAGACACAATCTTTTCTCAAAGAGCATAGAGCACACTGTAAATGCACTTTTCCTAAATCAATCCATACAAACTGTCAAAATGCAGATGCACAAATGCATGTATTTGTTTTCACTTTCTTAATATTGATGCCTAAAAAGAAAGTTGTTGTACAAATTTGAATTTGATTTCAATTGAAAACACAAACAAGCTTCTTTCGAAAATCAAAAAAGACGATTACGACACTTTATGATTTTGAAGTAAACACTTGTTTCGACACTAGAAATGCATAAATTCAAACCAAACGACAAAAGTAAAAGCGTAATCAACTGTCAATAGCAAACAAACTTACTCCTAAGATCAAAGCGACACTTACGACAGGTCTAGATCTAAGGGCGACAGTATGACTAGTTTACTTTTGTAATGGGAAACTGCAAATGATGTAACAAATACACAAAAACAAATACAGTTTCTTTATACAACTGAGGTGGAATTAAGGCAAAGAAAATGGGTTTTCAGATAGGTACACACACTGATAACAGGCTGCAAAAATCAGAGATAAAACTGAGCAAAAAGAAGCAGAGAACCACAGCTGCACAAGGCAAAGGCTGATCAGCGCACCCCCAGCACAAAGAAACTGAATTGCAGCGCAGGTAGCCGTCTCGGGACCTGCGTTGAAATGCAGAACCTCTTCACAGAGCCTACGCTGAAGCATAAACGAGGATTGTCTCTGGGTTCTGGGTTACGGTTTGCAGTTTAATCTACGGTTTTTGTCCGGATAAAAGCTATCAATTAGGTACAATTAGAGGGATGATTTAAAGGAGGACTAAGAGCTATCACAAAGGGCTGTTAGAGCATTTGTGGATCAGATGTTCAGATCATAAACAGGCCCAGCGAATGGACTAGAGTAGCAGATCTCTACTTTGCATTTGTAAATGGCAAATGCAGTTCGATTCTCCACTCCTAAGTTTATGAGAAGAACAACAATAGAAACACAAATAAACTAACTAGATACGATCCCCAGTGGAGTCGCCAATTTTTTGTTGGGAAAAGTATCCATTCGGAATGCCCCTATCCCACTCTAAGGTGTGATAGTGCCTTAGCAACAAACAAGGAGAACTATTTTTGTATTCTTCTTTATGAAATGTAAACGAAGAGGAAGGATGTAACTAACCCGTGTCTTTCGCTAGTTTGTTGATCCACTCGCTCTTCTCTTTGTTCGTTTCCCACTGCCTGCTCCCTCACTGGTCCAGCTTCACCAAGTTCCTGCAAGATCACAGAAGAGAGAAACTACACAAAAGACATAGATTTACATTCATAACTAGTTTAGGATCAGATATAAACTAAACATGCAAATATAACAAAGCATCATTGATATACAAGCATATAGGAGAAACTCAAATAGTTTTATTGATATGATAAGAAAGTCCAAGAGGAGATACAACCAAGTGAGTCTCGATCCAGCATCTACCTCCCAGCAAAGGAATCCCTTCCTCTCCTCCAACAAAGCATAAATCACCCAATGCACTAATCTCAATCCCAAACCAACAACAATTCTCTGCAAAGTACAAAATTCCAGCCTCTGGATCTCTTGGATGAGGGATCCATATATAGATGTAAGCAGAGAGGATGAGTCAGCTTATGTTTTGACTTGTGGCTTCTCTCTGTCAGTTCTTGCTTCCACTTGGAGGCTGAGAGCCTCTTACTCATCACTGGTCGAATTCATTGAGGCAAGTGTCATTGAGGAAGATTCTGGAAGCTTCCAGTGTCTGTACACCTTGCGGAATGATACTGCCATTTGGCATTTCTCTCTCAGCGCACCCTAGTAGTGCATTTAGGTGCGTTGCAACGCACCTAGCTAGTGTACTGGGGTGCATTGCAACGCAGGCAGCTAGTAGAGCATCTGAATTGATCCTGAATTGAATGTTTCTGAGAAGTTTTTGGTGGAGAACTTCTACGAGAAGCTGTCATTGGTTGACCTTGTTCCTTTAGGGGCAGGAACAACTCTTTTAGGGACTTTGGATCCCTTGGATTATGGACATTTCATGCTCAATGATGTGAGGCACAAAAATGTCTATAACACTACAGATGGTTATGATTTAGGGAAACTGAAGGAAAATGCTTGCTTTATAAAGGTGAAGCTCATAATGTTAGGATTTCATTGGCAGTTGATGGTTTTAATCCATTTGGAGGTATCAATTCTATTTACTCAATGTGGCCAATTTTTGTTATAAAAAATAACCTTCCTCCTTAGATTTCAATAAAGAGGGAGCACAAAATGTTGATAATGATTGTTATAGGTATTTCTTTACAATAATTTTTCAAATGCAACATTTTCATTTCTCTTGTGTGTTTCGTAATGTGTTATATTTGTTTATTTTTTTGTATATATAGATATCATGGTAGTAATTATGTGTAATTTCAAACAATTGGGTAACTACCAAGTTAAAGATATGAATGTATATATCAAGCCTCTTATCAACAAGTTACTAAAGTTATGGGTCAACATCACTATGTATGACATCTGTAAACCAATAAGGTAGAGGAAATTTCAATTCCATGGAATACTTGTATGAACAATTCATGATGCTCCAGGATTAACACATTTTGGTGGTAATGTTCCAATATTTTACTTTAATAGTATATAATTATTTGAGGATACAACGCATGTTTTTTAAATAATTTATATATATAATTGACATTAATACTATTAAGACACATAGATGGCAAACACAAAATACGAATGATAAACATGAGTGTGTATCTATTATTAACAAATGATATACATTTATAGTACATTCATGTGACCTTTGGTTTCGTATTCCAAGGTCTCTTGGACTTCCTTAGACTATTCAGCTTCCACACCAACCCTTAGAGGATTAGGTGTCCAACATCCCCCCCTTAATCCGAAGGGTTATGTATGAGTCCAAGAAGAGAGTTGTAATACAAAATGTGTAAAAATGCATGGCGGTACTAGGTTGAATGTGCTCTCTAAAATGTTGGTATAAGGGAGGTGGTTTAAGGATGACCACCAACACTGGAATGCTTAGTGCAATTCCCAGAACTCTTCCAAGTCTGTCATGAAGCTCAGGTCTTTTGCTAGAGGAAGTGCTCCTGATGTTTTAAAGAGGGAAACCTTCAACCATGAAAGGGAGGTCTCAACCTGTGATGGTTTAACGATGACCAACAACTTTGGAATTCTTAATGCAATTCCTGTTACTCTTCCAAAACTAACAAGAAGCTGAAGTCTTCTGCTAGAGGAAGTGTCCCCAATTCTTTGAAGAGGTATCACCGACTGAAGGCATGCTCATGGGCATATTTGTCTCTGGCTACAACTCTAAATCTGGTATGGCAGGCTGTGGCTCAGGCTCGCTTGATGTGGATTTGAAGCTTGTAGATAACCATCATTCCCCCCTGTCAGATACAAGGTGAGAAAATGAAGAGATCTCAACTGCAAGACTTTTCAATATTCGAGAACAAATCCAGTAACTTGTATGAGCAAAATATCTTCTTGGCTATTGAAGGCCATTGCCAAGAAGCGATCCATCCAAGATGAACCTTTGTTCTTGCAGGATGTTTGTTTCTGAAGCATCTATTTGAAGAATGACTGGTTTTATGATAGTGCTTACATGGATGAAGATCAAAACAATGATATTTCATGTGGCCAACTCGGTCACAATGTTGGCATTTCACAATCTGTTATTGTTGCTGTGGAAGAGGAGCAGAATCTGGAACAGTTAAAGGTGAACTGTCCTGAAGGAATCTAGCACTTTGAAACTGGATGGGCATTGAGTAATCTAGAATATGAAAGGACACATCCTTGTCATATCCAAGACCAGTTTTGTGCTTGTTTTGGACAAGCTCTTCCCAAGGTCTGATGATGGGCTTGGGAAGTGCAAATTGAACTTTTGCATCTGCATGTACAATTGTTGCTTCATTGGGTACTAAATATGAATGAACTGTAACATTATTGTCTTGATTTTTATGGGAATCTGTTTCAATCTTCTTAACATAAACAGGTTCAGAAGGATGACTCCACTATCGTAATTCTTCCTGCTGTAGTTGAGATTCAAGCTGCAAAAAATCAATATGTGCTTGTGCATATTGTAGACAAGTTTGAATTTTTGAGAGAGAGCCTTTGATGATTTGGAATGTGTCATCAAAAGTAGATAGTATCAAAGTTTTCAAGAACTCCAATATTGCATTAATTCTAGTCATTTTCGTTGAACAAATCAGGTTAGTCTCTCGAATTATATGGCTAAAATGGTTGCAACAATAAACAAAGATACCTTGTTGGAAAAAATGCACAAAGATAATTTTTCACAATGGCCAAAATACACTCAAATTTGGCAATATAACCAATGACCACTCTAAAACTTGCCACAATTCTCGGTACGGTCAAATGTATTTAGTGCATTAAAACCAAGCCAAGCTCATTACAACTTACAATTAATATCTTAGGTTGCAATCTATAAGACCAAATTCAACAATTTAAATAGTTCTAAATTCAATGACTCTCGCGGACCATTCATTAATGGAGCAAGCTTCCCACATGTGCAGAAACATGGGAAGCTTTTATATATCGGTAGCCTCGTTTCCCATCATCCCTTCTTCTTCGTCTCCTTGTTTCTTTCTCTGGTTGCTTTTGGAGCCCTTCTTCTTCGCTCCGTGGATTCTTCTCCTCCCGGATTGAATGCAATCTATTTATAAAAAAATATATGTGGACAACATTTATATATAAATATATATACATATACATATAAATATTTTCTTCCATTCAAAGCACGTTCTTTCGTCTAGGAAGGTTGAGGAGAGCTTTGAATCAAAAGTTGCTTGCAGGTGGTTTTGTTGTGGAGCGAGGGGTACATCTATTTGACTCAAAGTCAGTGAAGAAGAAAAGAGTTATGCAGGTAGATGAGCCAATCAATTTAAGGCCAAGAGGAGGAGTTAAAGGTCGTTCCTTTGGGCCTCGTCTTAACTCCGCACTTGTTGGCACCGACACCACCTCTGCCACTACTGTTGTTTCCTTTGCCGCAGATGGATCTCAGGGTTTCCACCTGCATGGAGGACATCCCAGTTCCGACTCCTCTGATGAGATTCACAAGGCTAGAGAGGAGATAGAATCAGAGCTTTTCATTGATGAATCAAGTTGGGGTCGTGGTGATATCAATATACAGGCGCATCAAAGTGGACTAGCTCCTTCTTCAAGTCGGTGCTTAACTTTGATTTCTTGGACCTTTAGGGTGCAAAGGAGACAAAACACTCAAACAATGGGATTTGAGTGACAATTCTGTTGTTTATAGAGAAATGTTCGAATCTCAAGATCTAAGGCATTGACAAGATAAATCTCTGTACACCCTATAACTCTCTGTGACATTTGGCGATGAAAATGAGCACAAAATATGAAGGTGAAGACTCGATTTGAAACCAGAGAAATAGAATGTATATTCTTCTGATGCAGGATGATAAAATTCCTCACCGATAGATGGTCATGGGTTTGTGCCTTCGCAATACTTCTGATGTCGTCACTGCGAAGGGCCGAGTGACTTTCTCAACATATTTTCTATGTCCATCGAAAATAAGGAACATAGACAAAAACATGTTGCTGCATCTCCACAGTCCATAGAACACTTCCATTCTGTTGCCATGGCCGATATGTTGATCCTTGATATCGTTCAAGAGGACATATTCCCTCGCTTGCCATGGCACGCTCGTCCCCTTCTCATTTCCTTGAACAGAGCGAGACGTGGCCACTGCAAAAGTTTTCGACGGGAAATGGAAGTCAGTATATACAAATTGCAGACCTATTTCGCATATATGCACATCAGGCAGGGCTGCAGGTGGCCTTTTTACAATTAACTATCATTGCGGAAATGGCACTGGTCATTTTGACATAAATGAGATAACTGGTGCAGGAGAAGCAACAGAGGAGGGATATATCTAGGATGAGAGTCTTACATATTGCTCCACCAATTTCTTTACCCAGCCATTCTTTGTGCATGTGAGGTACAGGTTATATTTCTTTGGATTAATGGATTACAACAATGGTGTCTGGCTTTATGACCTAAATCAGAGATCACACACATTTAAGACAAAAGCGTTTTACATAGATATATGGTTTGCAGAATGCGGATTTTGACAAGGCTTAGAATAGAAGAATTTTGACAGGACAAGAGCAACCGATAAACAAAGAAACAACCTTGAATACATACATGAATACAATGCATATACATTTAGCATATGAACTAGCACACATAACAAAACGAGATTCAACGCATATACATTCACAAATTGAAACAGTCTGCTAGAGTGCCCAGGTGCAATGGAGCAGCATTAGTATATTTCTATAAATAGGGAAATGGCAGACAAATTCTCGAAAGAATGCAGCGCTGACAATCTCTGAAAATTCCCAGGCCTAACGACAGCTCTGATACCATGTTAAGATGCATACATGGCAAACACAAAAGATGAATGATAAACATGAGTGTGCATCTATTATTAACAAATGATATACATTTATAGTACATTCATATGACCTTTGGTTTCGTATTCCAAGGTCTCTTGGACTTCCTTAGACTATTCAGCTTCCACACCAACCCTTAGAGGATTAGGTGTCCAAAAAATACATTAAAGGAACTATGGAAGCCACCTCAAGATAATGAGCTTCATCTCTATGTTTGCTAATAAAAGCATTAGGTAGCATGTAGAATCCCAATGAGGCATCAATTAATGGCTCGTCATTGGATGTGGATGGATTGACAGGATTGCAGTGAGCCATTTGATGCATGGGTGCAGTATTGTGACCCATTACATACTTTGGAATATTTCTTAAATTGTTTGTTTGCATGGGTTTCCTTGTAACAGTGGTTGTTATGTTATACATTACATGAATGTTCTCTAGGGGGCGGGTTGTTTCCACGTCCAATTGAATCATGGGTTGGTGGGGCAATGGAAAGAGGACCTCCACCCCCATTTTTCCACCTTAGTCACCCCATCTGCAGAGAGTAAATGACCTATTTATTATTGTTGGATAGTTGATTAATGTTAGTAAATTACACAGAGAATAAATGTTGGGTTTTTATGTAATCATATGATTCATGAAAACTATATAGATGGGATGGTCCATTGTGAGACTTTGATATTGTAGCGGGGTGCTAACTCTTGCATAAAATGGTATCAATGTAATAAGAGCCTATGAAATGGGAAGAAGAAAATAAAAATGAGGAAGACAATATTATGTTAGTAGAGGATAAGACGGTGTTGCATAAGGAACTTTTTTTGCTAAACTTGTTGGAAATGTAACTAGTTCCAGTCTTCATAATTGTTGTTGTACTCATTTCAATATGTATTCTATGTAACAAATAAGAGAAGAAAATAAAAAATTATTATTTTAAAGCATGGGTTTCATGCTCATTATTGATGGTATTGTACGTAAAAGCATGTTCGTCATGCCTCTAGGGTTTTTTAGGTCATATGAGTTATTGTCATGAGTCAAGAAAGTCAACATCGTGTTCATAAGACCTTTCTGGGAAAAATGTAATTGGATAAAGAATGATTTTGAGCCTAGAAAATCCAAGAAACTCCAAAAGTACAATTCGGACCTGGCAGCTTTAGGTAAGCCTAAAGGAAGCAATTCAACCCTTTAGAAAAGCTATAAATACATGCACTTCAACCTCATTTGTGTCTCACTCACTCACAAGTTCAATTTCAAGAAGGAAGTTCTACCTGTAGCTGGGAAGAAGGAGAAAAAGATAGAAAATGTCTAAAAGGAGAAAGGAAGGAAGGAAATCTTGTTTTTGGGCTCAATCTCTCACACACATGTGAAGGATTAGGGTTTTTGCAACTTCCAAGAAGGTTGAAATCGCAGGTCTGAGTTGTAGTATCAAGTAGCTGTGAGAGCAAGATATTTTGTTTTAACTTGGTTGATCTTGGAAGACTTATTGAAGGGTTGAGTTAGAGTTTCTACAACATCTACAGGGCTCAAGTTGTAGGTCGAAGTAGTAGTACTAAAGCTGGAAAGTCAAAGTTTCAGTGTGAAGCTGGTTGGTGCTAGATTAGGGAAAGACTTGACTAGAAGGATTGACTTGGTACTTGGAGGAGGACTTGGTCTAGGGATTGGGTATTTTTTGTCTCATTTGAAGTAGATTCTATAAGAAGAGAAGATTTTTCTGAATTTTCCCCTTGGAGGGGTTTTTTTTCCCTCGTTGAGAGCCTAATTTCTCTATCCTCTATTGCTACTATTTTTTTTCTTGATATTTTTTTGATGAAAAGATCTAAATAAAGAACACAATAATACTAACTATACTCACAAGAAAACATTAAGGTTAAGAAAAATTGGAATTAATAGCTGCCACTTTGTATTTTTCCAACAAAACTAAGAGAAGTGGAATAATGTACCATTCATGAAGTGTTGGACATGGAAGTTGTAAGATGTAGGAATAAGAGGAACCCATGAAGAAATGAATGGTTGAGGAATGAAGAGACTAAAGAATGGTTGAGGCTACAATGGTCTTTGGCTTGACAACCCTCTTTGAAATTTAGAGGAAGAGGGAATTAAGGCTAGTTTTGTAATATTTATATAGAAAATGATTAATAAATAAAGAAAAGAGACTAAGCACATTGTTAGTGTTTTTTTACTTTGAGTGTTCACATCTAATTTATCATATTTATACTATGATGTCATTATTTATTAAAACCAATGATCTATCAATTTTTGTTGTGCATACTTAATTAACATCATTAAATGATATAGGTCATACATGTTGTTGGGGTTTTGTATAATTTATCATGTTTATATGATGATATCATCATTTATTTCAACAAATGATCTGTCAATTTGTTGTGCATACTTAATTAACATCATTAAATGATATAGGTCATACACGTTGTTGGGGTTTTGTATAATCATGGGATTCATGAAGACAATTTGTTGTGCATACTTAATTAACATCATTAAATGATATAGGTCAAACAAGTTGTTGGGGTTTTGTATAATCATGGGATTCATGAAGACTATGTAGAAGTGGTTCATTATAAAAAATTGACATTGTAGAAAATGGTTTATCTTCTATCACTTTCTCACACCTACAAACAATTAGTACTAGAATTTCATTAAATTACATTTGAAATTTTCAAGTTATTTCATAAATTTTATTGAAGTAATGGTTGATTTTCCTTGAATTTCTCATATTTGTACTTAATTTAATGACATTATTTTGGTTTCATTATTATTGCTTTTGAATATTTCAACTCCTTTCAAAAAGAATTATAATAATAGTTTTTTAGCTTTTTATAATTTTCTCACATCTCTACCCAAATCTATACCCAAATTTATGATGACATAAAAAATATTACTACTAATCCGACCATATATATAAAATGGTTGGTACACATTGATAGTCATCAAAACACTTACATCATGATATCTTAAATTTCAAAAGTTAAAAAAATTCATTAAAAATAATTAAATTATAACTTTATTTAAAATTATTACCATTAATTATAAAAATGATTGATATATGAATTAAACAAATATACATTTAAAAAATAGGTAACAAAATCCTTAACTATGGATATTGTCCCCCACTGTAACATGGAGATTCTCAACTTGTATATTGAGTTTGTTGCAATACCATGGGCCAATACCATGGCTCACTAATACCACATTGCCCAAAAAGCCATAGCTGAGATTGATATGAAACATGTTAATATGCCTTTTTTTAATTAATCATTTTGATTAAAAGAGTAAATAAAATACAACTACTATTGTCCTTTTCAAATTTTCCAATTTACTCAATCTGTTACCCACTCAGAGCATCCATATCAAGATTCTCCCACTCTGTCACGGCATCTCTGGTGACTTCTCACTCACCACCGTCCCAAGATGAGCAAAAGACAATACATCCACTTCACTTACCTTTCTATTTCATCTTCTGGATGGTGACTTCCGCGCCCATGGTGCAAGACTACTGCCCCAGGACTCCAACTTCGTTCACCTTTCATTCCGCAATTTCAGTTTCTATCGCTGCAAGACCACTAGGAGCTTTCAACTTTTTCACTCACTATGGCCCCTATAAAGATGATATAAAGTAAATGAAAAGATGTTATAAAATATGGCCAGAATTTCCATAACTTTCAAAGCAAAAAAAAGTCTCCCAAGGCACCTAAAATCTTGAAATTTGACAACTATAAGTTGAATTTACAAAAATCCTTGCCAAATTTTTTAAAAATATGGCCTGAATTTCCATAACTTTCTGAGAAAAAAAACAGTGTCCGAGGCACCTAAAATCTTGAAGTTTGACAATTATAATTTGGATTTACAAAAATCCTTGCCAAATTTTTTAAAAATATGGCTGGAACTTCCATAACTTTCAAAGCGAAAAAACAGTCTCGTTAAACTATGGCAAATTCATTACACAATGTTGTAGCTTGGATTTACAAAAATCCTTGCCAAATTTTTTCAAAATATGGCAGAATTTCGACTATGGCAAATTCATTACACAATGTTGTAGCTTGGATTTACAAAAATCCTTGCCAAATTTTTTCAAAATATGGCAGAATTTCCATAACTTTCAGAGCAGAAAAACAGTGTCATTGGACTATGAAAAATTCATTACACAATGCTATAACTTGGATTTATAAAAATCCTTGCCAAGTTTTTTCAAAATATGGCCGAAATTTCCATAACTTTTAAAGCAAAAAAAGGATCTGTTAGACTATGACAAATTCATTACACAATGTTGTAACTTGGATTTACAAAAATCCTGGGCAATTTTTTTCAAAATATGGCGGGAATTTCCATAACTTAGCAAAAATAACAGTCTCATTACACAATGGAGAATTCATTACACAGTGTTGTAACTTGGATTTACAAAAATACTTGCCAAGTTTTTTCAAAATATGGCCGGAAATTCCAAAACTTTTAGAACAAAAAAGAAGTTTCGTTAGACGATGGAAATACAGAGTTTATGTGTCTACCGTTGCAAGACCACCACGAGCTTCACCTTTTCTGTTTCTCTTGCTACAAAAGCTACTACCACTAGATGAGCAAGAGTCATTTCTGGGCCACAACCCCATTTATGTTTCCTTATTATTATCTTTATAATTATCATTTCTCCAATTTATCTCTCCTTACCAGTTTAGATCCATCTTAACTCTGATCTATAAGAGCCCAAGAGGGATCATGTAACACCCCAAATTCCATTAGAAAAACAAGCACTTAGAATTACTATTAATTACTTTATTTTGAATCTGGTAATTTTTTAGGCTCGTGAAGAACCTAATGAAATTTTGATACACTTTTAAAAGAATTTTTTATTATTTTTATGATGAATGTTTTAATCTCGAAAGGAAAACTCACGGGAAGACCCACAAGATTTCCCAATTTCCAGAAGGTTGGGAAGGACAGTTATTCTCCTACCACTTAGAGATTTAAAGGAAAATCTCGGAGAGGAGGAGGTTTCTCTTATTCTTTTTGGCTAGAAGAAATTTAGAGGAGGATACTCATTGGAGGTAGGACGCTGCCCTAAGAATGAATTCCTGAACTAGTTAGGACAAGTGGAAGGCTCTAAGTCGAATAGAACACTGTAAATCCGAGCCAAGATAAGTGAAGCCCTGATGCAATTGAATTGACCAAAAAGATTGTCAGACGAACTCACTGTCTAGAAATTAGGAGAGCTCGGGGGGACTGGACGTATTAGGCGTTCTCATTGGTAGGGAGGAGTGGTCTTCCTGAACCAGTGTTCTGAATGGATTATCAAGATGCAGATAAGTTCTGAAATTGCCCTACTATTTATTTTTATATGTTTGTGTAAGAGGAGGTTTCTGACTAAATAATTATGAATAAGGAAAAGGTTTGGTAGACTCTGTTGGAAATTTTTATTTGTCAACATTCAGTAAAGAAATGATGAAAGAATGGTTGTTAGGAACAATGATTTAGAGAACTGATTGTTTATTTGTACAAAATGTTTTCATAAAAGAAATCTCTGATTAAGATAGTTACAGAAAATGAAAATGATTAAATATATGTAGAATTTCTTGTCTGAAATTACAATCAGGGTCAGGTGGTCACCCTATAGAAGTAAGTAAGAAGAGGACAAAGAAACAATTGAACAAGTAATGTTCTAGAATTAACCATCAAAACGGTAAATAATCTATATAGCTGAAGCACTAGATACCTTAGAGTGGTGATTAGGTGACTAGGTTTTGTTTAAATTGTGACTTTGATTAAGGAATCGTGTTAGTTCACGAAGCTAGGCAGTGCACCGACTGCTAGTAACAGTCCCGAGAGCTTTAAAACGGTAAACAATCAAGACATACAAATATATGAACTGAAACTACTGCAAATAGTTGTAATTATTTCAGACATGCAACTTTAAATTCAAAACAGTAAACGAATGAACTTCGTTCAATCACTGGAAATTAATTACCAACAGGACAAGAGAAATACCATTGAACGCCTAAAGAGAAATACCATAGTTACTATAGCAACATCTATCATCTTTCTCTTCTGTTGCGGAAGAATTGGACCTTAGTAATCAGACAACGATGGTTCTGTTTACAGTTAAAGGAATTTGTTAACAGAATCTATTAAAAATTAACAGAACTTTTAATAGAATGATTTCGATAGCAAGATTTCAGGAAACTGGCTTATTTCAAGAACCTGTAGGACATGTAAGGGAAGAAAATTTATCACAATTGTGCAACAAAAAAGAAACAACAAAGTATAACTTTCAAACATTTTTGTAAAAGAATTTATATTCCCGTGTCATATCTTGCAAAGAGGAAATTATCATTAATGCATTGCAGGATATTGTTGCATAATTAACCTTTAAAAAAAAAACCAATGTAAATAGCGAGAATGATATCTACTCCTAGAACAGTACCCTTCAATCAGATTACCATCAGATTAGAATAAGAGAAGAATATATTTGCAAAACAACGTTTAGAACATGTTATGATCATTATGAATTTATTGTGTTATCATTTAGACTCACCAATGCTATAGAAACATTTATCAGTCTGATGAATGGTGTCTTTCACCCTTATCTTGACAAATTTGTTTTAATATTTATTGATGATATTCTGATCTACTCCAAGAATTTGGAGGAACATAAAGAACACCTCCGTAAAGTATTGCAAGTTTTGTGGGAGAATCAGTTGTAGGCTAAATACAGCAAATGTGATTTTTATAAAGACTAGATCCAATATCTAGGACATATTATCTCTTCAGAGGGTGTAGCCGTAGACCTTGAGAAGATTAGAACCGTCATGGAATGGTCTATACCCAAAAATGTTGTAGATATTACACCTTTCATGGGTTTGGCAGGTTACTATCGACAATTTATAAAGGGATTCTCCAAAATTTCTTATCTTATTACCTCTTTGCAGAAAAAGGGAAGAGCCTTTCGGTGGACAACTGAATGTTAGCACAACTTTAAACTCTTGAAGTAGTTATTAACCACAACCCCTGTTCTGAAGGTAGCAAACCTTGAGAAGGAATTTATTGTATGCATGGATGTTTGTCAAGAGGGAGTTGGTGGTGTGCTGATGTAGTAAGGAAAAGTGATAGCTTATAAATCACGTAAGTTGAAGGATCATGAACAGAGGTATCCAACGTATGATCTAGAGTTGATAGTAGTGGTGCATGCCCTAAAAATGTGGTGGCATTATTTATTAGGAAAAATGTTTCTCTTAATGATAGACCATAGTAGTTTAACAAGTTTATTTAAGAAACCCAATTTAAACGCACGACGAGCAAGGTGGACTACTTTCCTGGGCGAATTTGATTTGAACATCAAACATTTGAAAGGAAAGGAAAATCGGGTGGCGGATTCCTTAACTAGGAAATTGCATCATGTATATGAAATATCATTCATCCATATAGAAATTAATTTCTGAAATCAAATTAGAGAAGTTGTTATGAAAGACCCCGAATATGAATTCCTGTGGGAGTAAGCTAAGCCACATGATTATGGAGAACAAACTAATTATGGAATAAATAAAGACTAGTTGTTGACTTTTACAGGGAGGATTTATATGCCAAATCAAAAAACTATTAGGCAGTATATGTTAGATGAATTTTAGAGGAGTCCATATGGCACATTCAGGCTATAAAAAGTTATTTCTACAATTAAAAAGGGCTATTTTTGGTTGGGTATGAGAAGAGATATCATGGAATACCTAGCTAAATGCTTAGAGTGTCAGCTGGTTAAGGCGGAACATTAGAATCTAGCTGTTCTGTTTCACCGACTTCCTATTCCCAAGTGGAAATGGGATACAATTACGTTGGATTTTATAATAGGTTTTCCTAGATTCAGGAAACAAAACAATTCCATCATGGTGGTGGTGGAAAAGTTAAGAAAAACAACTCATTTTATTCTTGTCAAATCCACTTATAAAACTGTAGAAATGGTTGATATATTCATGAAATAAAATTTTAGATTACATGGAATTCTTAAAGTAGTGATATTTAACAGAGATGTTAAATTCATCTCTGCATTTTGGAAAGCCTTATTTTATGGTTTGGGAACTGAAATTTAGTTTAGCACTACATATCACACACAAACTGATGGGAAAATTGAACAAGTAAATCAAGTCTTGGAAGACATGTTAAGGATGTATGCAATGCAACAACCAAGTGGGAAGAGTACCTTCACTTAGTTGAATTTGCATACAACAACAACTACCATGAGTCTCTAAAGATGGGCCCATTTGGAGTACTGTATGGAAAAAGGTGTAGAACAACAACTAATTGGAGCAATCTTGAGGATAAGTTAATACCGTGGCCAGATATATTGATAGGAATGGAGGAGACAGTGAGAAAGCTACGACAAAATTTAAAAGTTGCTTGGGATATAAAAAACGCTTACACTGATAAAAAAATAACATATAGAGAATTTCATGTTGGTGATCATGTATATGTGAGAGTGAAGCCCAAAAAGAGTTCCTTAAGATGGGGGGTTGTACGAAGTTTGCTCCTCGCTACTGTGGACCCTTTAAAATTTTGGAAAGAATAGGTCCAATAGCTGATCACCCAGTGACATATGCATCCACAATGTATGTCATGTCTCATTGTTAAAAAAATATGTATATGACATGAGACACATCATTAATTGGCAAGATGTGCAGGTAAAGGGGTATTAACAAAACACACACACACACACAAACATATATATATATATATATATATATATATATATATATATTTCTTTCCTTGACCTAGTACTGCACGATTAATGACTTATACATAACTGATGTTACAGGTCGAGCCACATGAAGAGCTTATGAGAGAAATAATGCTATGGAGGGCAGCTATCACCCAAATTAAAGTGCAATTGAAGTAGTTTAACTCAGAGGAAGCTACTTGGGAATATGAAAGCTTTGTACAACAATCTTATCCTGGTTTTCTTCAATATTGGGTCAACACCGAGGATGGTGCTACGCATAAAGTGGAGGAGATGTAACACCCCAAGTTGCATTTGAAAAAAAATAGTTAGAATTATTGTTAATTACTTTACTTTGAATTTGGTAATATTTTAGGTTGGTTAAGAACCTAATGAAATTTTGATACAATCTTAAAAGAAGTTTGTTATTATTTTTATGATTAATGTTTTAATCTGGAAAGGAAAACCCACAGGAAGACCCACAAGATTTCCCAATTTCCAGACAGTTGGGAAGGGCAGTTATTCTCTTACCACTTATAGATTTTAAGGAAAATCTCGGAGAGGAGGAGGTTTCTCTTGTTCTTTTTGGCTGAAAGGAGTTTAGAGGAGGATACTCATTGGAGGCAGGACGTTTCCCTAAGAGTGAATTCTTGAGCTAGTTAGGACAAGTGGAAGGCTCTAAGTCGAATAGAAGACTGTAAGTTCTCACTAGGCTAAGTGAAGCTCTGATGAAAATTAATTTACCAAATGGACTCTTAGTCGAACAAACTCTCTGGAAATTGGGAGAGATAGGGGGGAGAAATGGATGTAATAGTCATTCTCATTGATAGGGAGGAGTGGTCTTCTTGAACGAGTTTTCCAAAACGGATTATAAGGATGTAGATAAGTACTAAAACTTCACTACTATTTATTTTTATATGTCTATGTAAGAGGAGGTTTCTAACTAAATAATTATGGATATGGAAAAGGTTTGGTAGACTCTCTTGGAATTTTTTATTTGTCAACATTTAGTAAAGAACTGATGAAAGAATTTTTTTTAGGAAAAATGTTCCAGAAAACTGATTGATTATTTGTACATAATGTTTTCAAAAGAGAAATATGTGATTAAGATAGTTATAGAACAAGAAAATGATTAAATATATGTAGAATATCTTGTCTGGAATTACAGTTAGGGTTAGGTGGTCACCCTACAGAAGTAAGTAATAATATGACAAAGAAACAATTGAAAAATTAATTTTCCAGAATTAAACATCAAAAGGGAAAATAATATGTATAGCTGAAGCACTGGGTAACCTAAAGTGGTGACTAGGTGCCCAGGTTTCTATAAATTATGACTTTGATTAAGGAATCAGGTTAGTTCATGAAGCTAGACAGTTCACTGGCTGCTAGGAACAGCCCCGAGACTTTTAAAAGGGTAAACAATCAAGATATACAAATAAATGAACTGAAACTACAGACAGTACCGTAGAAAAGTCTTGAAATATGCAACATATAACCATTTGATACACTACTACAAATAGTTGTAATTATTTAAAACATGCAACTTTCAATTCAAGACAGTAAACAAATGAACTTCATTAAATCATTGGAAATTAATTACCAACAAGACAATAAATGTGCATATTCACTTGAACGCCTAAAGAGAAATATCGTAGTTACGATAGAAAAATCTACCATCTTTCTCTTCTGATGCAAAAGAGTTGGACCTTAGTAATGAGACGACGAGTGTTCTTTTTACAATTACATTAATTTGTTAACAAAAAACATGTTAAAAACTAACGGAACTTTTAATAGAATAATTTAGCTGTCAAGATGTCGGGAAACTAGCTTATTTCAAGAACCTGTAGGACATAAAAGGGAATAAAATTTATCACAGCTACGCAACGAAAAAGAAACAACAAAGTGGAACTTTCAGATAGTTTTGTACAACAATTCATATTCCCTTCCCATATCTTGTAGAGAGGAAATTATCATTCATGCATTACAGGTTATTGCTGCATAATTAACCTTTTTAAGAAAAATCAAACCAATGTAAATAGTGAGAACAATATCTACTCCTAGATCATATTACTTCCCAAGGAAAATGTAACAGAAAGATCTTTGCACATAAAATATTGTTGGGTAATTATAGCAGAAAATGAGACCTCATAATTTACAGAACTGGATATAACAGAAACACATTTGACAATCTTATTATCGGGATAGACCCTAACTTCTAACTCAAACCAGACAAGCTATATCACTATCAAACCCTAGGGCTGGCTAATCAAAACTTTGTTCGTAAATTGGATGGATTCATAAAACAAACAATGAAACCCTAGCCGTGAGCTTTATACAAGCCAATGAGGAAGAAAATTTGGGTAAGTTAACATTGCCATGTAGGATAACATGGTATAATAAAGAGCGAGGGAGATAATGTGATCACTGTGAAAATTCCTTGATAGCCAACAACAATTGGAACCTGTAACCATTTACCTACAAATAAATAAAGGTGCAAGTTAATTGAAGTCTTAGCTTCAAACCTCGTAATAAGGAAGGATGTAAAACACAATAAAGAACTGGTGTTGGTTCTCACCTATCAAGGGTAGCTGGACTTGGTGTAGCGGCGTAGGAAAAACCCACAGGAGAATAGGTAAGGACGTTGGTAAAAATCGTTGAAATCTTCAATAAGGATAAGAGCTCTATTGTGAGTACCTATGCCCCAAGACTAACCAAGACTCTTGTGAACAACATGTCATGGATGTTGGGCATTGAGCCTGCAATCACCAATGTATGGTGAGCAAGGGATATAAAAAAAAAAAAACCTGCTAAACAAGTTATGGTGTTGATGGTCGTGGCTTAGAAAAACTCAGAGAGAAAAATTTTGTACCTGTGGCGAACAATTCTCAAGCATTATCAAAACTCTACAGGAGATAGGTTGCAGAGCTCCAAGCGGTTTCGATGAGAATGGGGAATTTTGGTCAAGGCTAGGGAGGCATTCAATTACCTCAACCATCCCGGAGCAACCTCAACTGTTAGATTCACTCCTTTGAGATATATGGCCCATATTAGGGCAAGCAACCCTAGCAACGAGATTGAGATGGATCGTCATTAATATAGCAGGTACTCCTCACAGTGCGTCAATGATCTATAGATTGACATGATGTGTTGGTATGGGCTAGATTAATATTTGTTGCCAAAACAATTATAACATATACACATTATAGGTCAAACATGTGAATACCAACCATTAAATATGCACAAACATTAGATTTGTTAGGTGTGAGGCATATGAAAACCTAAACATTAATGTGAGAAATTTAATCAATTGCATATTTTTGGAAACTTTACAGATAACCTAAATACTAGACTCCTATTGATGTTTATCATGGTGGGATTCAATTTATAAACATTTATGGTTGATTAAGCAATAAAGCAATAAATAAGGAATAAATAAATTGTTTTATTTTACTAAGTATTAATTTTTCCATATGAGTAGTATTAGAAGGGATGTAAATGTTACAAATAAAATATCTCAAGGTGAAAACCTCTTTTCTGAGTGCAAAAATTCAAAGGTTTGCACCTTGATAGATTTGATCCCTGTCGGAGCTTTATAGATTCGTAGTTCAAATGGATCTAGGTTGGTTTATTTATTAATTTTATTTTTTTAGTTTAATTTTTATTTTTATATAATTTTACTGAGTCAAAATGGTTTAATTAATATTTTTATTTTTTATTTTTTATTTTTATGTAATTTGACCTAGTCAAAATGTTTAGATAACATAATATAACTAGACATTACAACAACTCTTCCATATTGGGGTGGATAGTGTCTCTTGGCCCAAAACTGTAATAGAATTAAATTTTTTTGATTGTGAAATGTGAATGGATTTTGGGCATGTGGTATTGATGACCCATGGTATGGTATGGTATGGTTGGTAATATCCATGGTTAAAAGTCTTGTTAGTTGTAAGTATTATTTTGATTGTAAGTCTGCAAGATCAACAAATTAGGGTGATACATGTATAACATAATCATGACAACATATAGAAACATAAAATATAATGTTATGAAACTAGCTCACAAAAAGATAGAAAAGATAGATCAACGCCTTAGAATTCAGCCTCTTCGAGGGGGGAACCTCCTTTACATTACACAAATGAACAATTCTTGGATGATTCAAATGAAAAAACCTCCTTTCTATATATAGGAGTCTAAGGGGTCACAATATAACCAAACCGACCTAACAATAATAATATAACGACACAAAAATAATAATAGAGGGATTCTATGAGGCACAATAATAACAATATGGGGACAATAGGGGCACAACAATAACAATAATGGATACAACGACAATAGTAATGGGGAAATCACTAGTATTATAGGGACCTAGCATGTCCCTCTCCTTCAAAAATGTGTTGTCCTCAATGCTTGAGTAGTTCTAGATGCTTCTGTATAAAATTCTCATCCTCCCATGTGGAATCTTCAACAAGTAAGTTCTTCCACTTGATGAGATACTTTGAAATTGATCAATTTCGTATCTGTCGAGTTCTTGTTTCTTTGACTGCTTCAGGTTCCAATATGATTTTTCCTTCCTCATCCAGTTCTGGAAATATTGTTTGAACTGGAAGCTTGTCACCTATAACCTTCTTTAAGTATGAAACATGGAAAACTGGGTACACTCGGGAAGCTACATGAAGCTCCAATTTGTATGCCATAGTACCTATCTTTTGCAACACCTTGTATGGACCATAATACTTTACTGATAATTTATTATCCTTCTTAGCTTGCTTGAGGGACATTTGTTTATATGGTTGTAGTTGTAGGAATACCAAATCACCTACATCAAAAATTCTTTCGCTGCGATGTTGATCTGAGTGTTGTATCATTCTATTATGTGCCAAGGTGAGGTTATCCTTTAAGAGTTAGAGAACTTGTTGTTGATGCTCGATGTGAGCTTCCACTGCTTGAACCTTAGAATTTTCTCTTAAATATGATGTGATGTATGGTGGACGATATCCATAAAGTGCCATAAGTGGGGTCATTTTTGTTGCAGTATGGAAGGAAATGTTATACCACCATTAAGCTAGAGGCAACCATTTGATCCATTGTGTCCGTTTATCAAATACAAAGCAACAAAGATATCCTTCCAAACATTTGTTTACTATCTCCATTTTCTCATCAGATTGAGGATGATAAGAGGAGCTATGAGCTAACTGAGTACCAAGACAAGAAAATAATTCTGTCCAAAAGTTTCGAGTGAAAATGGTATCTCTGTCACTTACAATAATTTTTGGGTTTCCACGTAGATTTTGAATTGTTTCCGTAAATGCAGTAGAAACTGTACTCACTTTAAATGTGTTGGCATTTTGGCACAGGTGTGGCGCTACGGTACAGGTGTTGTCCTTGATGGCAACTCTCTTTGATGACAGATCTCAGTCCAGACTACAAGAATGAAGAGAATTTTCATATACGCAGGTTCATTAAGCCCAAGTTGCGTATACACGCTAGTACGCTATATACTAAGTTGCGGATACGCGGGATCGCTATATACAAAGTCGTGTATACACGCAGTTTCTTGAACAGAAAAGAGCGTACATGTCGAGAAGCTTCCTTTTGGTCCGTGGTAGTTAGTCCTCGGTACTTGAGCCTATGTTTTTGACCAAGGTATCTCGACAGACGTGTTGATCCCTAGTTTTGAAGTTGTTGGTATTGGATTACTATGGTTTTGGCCCGTGGTATTGAGCAAGGCCTAAGACTATAAAAGGAGAAGAAGATCATTAGGCAAGTGCATTGAAAAATTCTTGAATATCTGATAAAGAAAGAGATCTAGTATGCAGGTTCTGGGTTGCTTGATCTAAGCTAAGGAGAGATCACACTGAGTGATGGAAGACTAGATCTAAGGATAGATCGGGATCAAATGGTTTGAAATGAACTATCGGTATATGGTTGATTATGTGTATTTTTAGATCTGCATACTGACGCAATGTTATGTTCTGGGTATGACTGATGTCTGGTACAGCTGCAAGTTATGAGAAACTATTTTTAGATCTGTACGCAGGTTGTCTTTGGTAAAAGCGCATGTATACGCGGGTTGATCTCATTGAAGTAGCGTATATCTTTTGAAGTTTAATTTTTGGGGTTGCAGTTGGGTCTGACTGTTATTGCAGAGTTCTGTAGTCTGCTCTGTGTTCTGGTGACTGGGTGTTGACAGGGTTTCAGTGGTTCAGTGATTCAAAGATTGATGATGCTAGTATTGGTTGTTTTGTGCTTCAATGATCTGTTATGAAAATTGATGAATCATTGTCTTCATATTGTAATGTTGTGCTTCAGGAATATCCAGTCTGAAAATGTATGAAAAGTGGTACCTGAAGGAAAGAAGATTGTAGGCCAGCACCTACATACTAGTATCTTAGCTAGTACAAGAGCAAAGGGGGTTGAAGCTCCCTTCCAGGAGAGTCTGGAAAACGAGAGAAGGTTGTAGCCTTCTGCAGGTTGTAGCCTGCGTACTGGTATAAGGCTACACCAGTACAAAACATTGTAAACTGAAGTTTCTTATTAAAGAAAGATAGAGACGACTTGCAGCAGGTGGTTTTCACCCACATTGGGTTTCCACCTTATATCATGGTGTTCATGTGTGTGGTTTTTGTGTGATGATATATTCTGTTATACTGCACCTGTTTACTATTAATATGGTTAATAATGTCCTCATGCATTTACTGAAGATAAACTAACTGAATCTTAAGATTTCTGGTTATACACTGGTTGCTTTAGACACAGTAGCGTGTACACGTTGGTTCACTTAACTGAAGTAGCGTATATGTTTCTGAGTATGAAATTGAAAAAGTTTTTCTGATAATACTGATTCACTCCCCCTCTCAATATTATTTCCAACAATTGGTATCAGAGCAGGTCCTTCAGAGAAGCTTGATCGCTTGAAGGTAGATCGTTCATCATGAGCAACTACGAGAGAGAAGCATCAATCAGGCCACCGGTTTTTGATGGGACAAACTTCAATTATTGGAAGGTGAGAGTTACTGCCTATCTTCAATCTCTTGGTACAGAAGTTTGGGATATCGTAGAGACAGGCTACACTTTTCCTTCAGCTACTCCTACAGATCCAGCTGAGAAAAAGAAATATGAAACAAATGCAAAAGCAGTCAGTACTCTATTGGGATGTATATCCCAATCGGAATTCATGAAGTAATGCACTATAAATCCGCAAAAGAAATATGGGACAAAATTGTCACGAGCTATGAAGGAGACGAACAGGTAAAGCGTGCTAAACTTCAAACTCTCAGGATTAAGTATGAGACTCTCAGAATGTATAATGATGAAAGTGTGGCTAACTATTTCCTTAGGGTAGATGAGATTGTTAATTGCATGAAAAACTTGGGAGAAGAAATAAAAGAGGCTATTGTGGTTGAAAAGGTTCTAAGATCATTGTCCCCCAAATTTGAATCTAAAGTGTCTGCAATAGAAGAAAAGGAAAATCTACGAACTCTTACTATGTCTCAGCTTCACGGAATTCTAACTGCTTATGAAATGAGAAAGGGAGGTCCATCAGATAGAAGAGAAGCTGCTTTCAAGGCTTCAGGCAAAGAAGATTATTATGAAGCGAGTCACGTGCCAGAAGATGAAGAAGAAGAATCAAATTTTGTCAGAAATCTTCAAAGGGGTTCTGGAAGATTCAGAGGTAAGTTACCTTTTAAATGCTTTTCTTGTGGAAGAGTAGGTCATTATGCTGCCAAATGTCCTCACAAAGATAAGAATGACAAGGAAAAGGAACCTATTAGATGGAACAAGAAACAAAATGAAAAGAAGAAAAGCTATTACACTCATGAAGATAGTGATGGTCTTTCAAATAGTGATGAAGATGAACAGGGTAATAGATATAAACTTTTAATGGATTTTGAAGATGATGACTACATGGATGCTATAGATGTAGAAGGCTTTTGTGAAGAAATTAATAATCTCAAAGTTTGCTTAGAAGAGAAAAGTGTTATTATTGATTCTCTACAATGTCAACTGGCTGAAAAGGAAAAACATCTTGAAAAATTGGAATGTGAGATTGTTTGTCTTAGAAAGGAGATTGAGAAAACAAAAGAGATTAATCTTAAATTTGTTAAAGGATCTGAAACCTTGGATGAGATTATCAATGTGCAGCGTTCTCCTCTGATCAAGACAGGTCTGGGATATAATGGAGAAACATCTCAAGCTTCTACCTCTAAAAGTTATCTTGATGCAGCAAGGAGGAGAGAGCAAAGACCAAATAAAAGTCATCAGGTGAATCAGGGACAGTTTACCTCAAGAACAAATAAAGACTATCAAGAAATTCGGGGACAAACTGCCTTAAGGACAAACAGAAGCTACAATCAGCCACAGGTAAAATCTTCCCAATTTTCCCCAAGAATGGATGCCAATAGAAGCTACAATCGGTTGGATGATAGATCTGATTATCGCAGAAATTTCTTTAATGGCCAATGTTTTTCTTGCCATAACTTCGGTCACAAAGCAACTCAATGTGTTGCCTACAAGACAATCATGACTAGAGAAGCTCAAAAGCAAAGGAGTATGACTGGAACCATGAAAAGGACTTATAACAACTTTTCGGTTCTTGAAAATGAAGTTGAATGCTCTATTTGTAATAACTTTGGTCATGAAGACTCTGGATGCAGGAGCAGGTTCTGGAAGACAACTCAGAAGGAACAAACCTCAAATGTCAGAACATGGAGAATAAAGGAACCGCAACCAGAAAGATGTGGTATAGCCTTTTATGCAGAAGGTAAAGAAAGTCTATGGTATATTGACAACGGATGTTCGAAGCATATGACAGGGGACAAAGAAAAACTTGAATCATATACCGCATTAGAAAAGGGAAAGAAATTTTCTTTTGGAAACGATATCTCTGTAGCCATAAAAGGAAAAGGCGTTGCTCAGTTGAAAGAGAAGGTCAAAGCTAGAAATGTTTTGTATGTTGATGGATTGAAGCATAATCTTCTGAGTGTCAGTCAGATGTGCGATCAAGGAACAGAGGTAATATTTAGATCAAATGGATGTTGTGTTCGTGATCTTGATACAGGTGAAACAGTGATCAAAGGAAGAAGGACTCCAAATAATATATACATATTTGAAGAAAAACAACAATGCTATTTGAGCAAGGATGATGAACACTGGCTATGGCATCGGAGGTTGGGGCATCTAAGCTTTTCACAAATAAGGAAAGCATGCAAATATCAGGCAGTTCGTGATCTTCCAGATATCAAAATTCCAGACAACACCATATGCAAATCATGTCAGTTTGGAAAGCAAACCATAACTAATTTTCCTGAGAAGGAAGGATCAGCTAGCATGCCTCTTGAGCTAGTACATACAGATACATGTGGTCCATTCAGAAAAAGAACACCTCGAGGAGAAGAATATTTGATATTATTCATTGACGATTTCTCTAGGTTTGTCTGGTTAGGACTTATGAAGCACAAAGACGAAGCATTCGAAAAATTCAAATCCTTCAAAGCCTTGGCTGAAAATGAATCAGGACACAAAATTAAGTGCCTCAGATCTGACAGAGGTGGGGAGTTTACCTCGAATGAATTTTTTTATTTCTGTGAAGAACATGGGATAAGAAGAGAATTCTCTACAGCTAGAACTCCTCAGCAAAATGGAGTTGTGGAAAGAATGAACAGAACAGTCCAACAAATGGCTCGTGCTATGTTTGATGAATCAGGTACTCCCGCAACTTTCTGGGGTGAAGCTGCACATGCTGCGGTTATTATTCTCAACAAAACAAATGTCCGAGTAAACAGCACTCAAACCCCTCATGAGCTCTGGTGTGGTAAGACTCCTTCAGTGAAGCACTTCAAAATCTTTGGGAGCAAATGTTATATCAAGAATACTGATGAGCAACTTGGCAAACTTGAACCAAGAGCAGATGAAGGCATTCTTCTTGGTTATTCTCCACATAGCAAAGCATACAAGTGCTACAATAAAAGACTTGGCAGAATTGTTGACAGCATTGATGTTGTGGTTGATGAGAAGGGATACATTCCTAGGCAAGTTCATCATGAAGACATCGAAGAAGATGAAGGCTACCCTCAAAGAAAAAATGATGAAGAAGAAGAACCTCAAGAAGAAGAAGAACCTCAAGAAGAACCAGAGGAGCAAACAAGAATAGAAGAGAAAACTCCATCCAGATATGTTCAGAAGAATCATCCAGAATCTCAGATTGTGGGGCAGAAAGAAGCAGGAGTACAAACAAGAAGAACAATTGCAGAAGCTTCAAGCTATTTGGCATTACTCTCTTCCACTGAACCACAAAATGTGAAAGAGGCATGCAAAGATGAATGTTGGGTCAAAGCAATGGATGAAGAACTTGAGCAGATCGAAAAGAACAACACTTGGGAATTGGTTCCTAGACCAAAAGATAAGAATGTCATAGGGACAAAATGGGTCTTCAAAAATAAATTGAATGAAAATGGAGAAGTAATTAGAAACAAGGCCAGACTTGTTTGTAAAGGGTATGCGCAGCAAGAAGGAATAGATTTTGAAGATACCTTTGCTCCTGTTGCAAGACTTGAGGCCATTCGAATGTTCCTTGCTCTCTCAAGCTTTCAAAGCTTCAAGGTATTTCAAATGGACGTGAAATCAGCCTTTCTGAATGGAGACTTAGAAGAAGAAGTATATATTGAGCAGCCAGATGGTTTAATTCTTGGGAATGATCCAAACCTTGTATGCAGATTGAAAAAGGCTCTCTATGGTCTCAAACAAGCTCCAAGGGCTTGGTACTATCGGTTGGACAAATATCTTCACCAACAAGGCTTTTCAAAAGGGTCAGCAGATAGCAATCTCTATATAAAAGTTGAAAATAACAAATTGCTAATACTTGTTGTGTATGTAGATGATATTATCTTTGGCAGCAATGAAGAGGCTATGAGTCAAAACTTTGCCTTGGTTATGCAAAAATAATTCGAAATGTCATTACTTGGAGAATTGACATACTTTCTTGGATTGCAAATCCAACAAAATGAAGGAGGTATTTTCTTGTCTCAAACCAAGTACCTCAAGCAGATCTTGAAGAAGTATGGCATGGAAGATTCAAAGCCAGTATGTACCCCCATGGTTACAGGATGTAGCCTCAGTGCAAATGATGAATCAGCAGCAGTTCATCAACCAACTTATAGATCCATGATTGGGAGTTTGCTTTATTTGACAGGTACTCGACCAGATATTATGCATGCAGTTGGAATTGTTGGAAGATTTCAAGCGAACCTAAAGGAAACTCATCTTCAGGCAGTCAAAAGAATCTTCAAGTATCTTCAAGGGACTCAAAACTATGGCTTATGGTATCCTAGAGATACAGATCTCACTCTTCATGCTTACACAGATGCAGATTGGGCCGGAAGTGTGGATGACAGGAAAAGCACAAGTGGTGGTGCATTCTTCATGGGTTCCAGATTAGTATCTTGGTTCAGCAAGAAACAGAGTTCGATCACTTTATCTACAGCTGAAGCAGAATATGTGGCTGCGGCATCTTGTTGCACACAACTTCTTTGGATGATGCAAACCTTGCAGGATTTTCAAATCACTTGCACTCCACCTGTCTCTATCTTATGTGATAATACAAGTACAATCAGCATTTCAAAGAATCCAGTCATGCATTCAAAGACCAAGAACATACCAATCAAGTATCACTTCCTCCAGGAACAAGTGCTTGAACAAAAGGTCAAGTTGGAGTATGTTCCTTCTAAAGAACAAGTTGCTGATATTCTCACAAAACCACTGCCCAGGGAGACTTTTGAATATCTCAGACAAAAGTTGGGAGTAGTTGATGCTTCATCCTGCTGTTGAAGCTTGTCTGTATTAAAGAAAAGTTGGTGTACGCATGTTGTATAAGGGATATCCGCGTACATACGCTGATTTATGCAGGTGAAGTCGCGTATATGGAGTTCTGAACAGAAAGGGCAGACTCTGGTTGGAGAAGGTCTGAGATGGGTATGCCAGAGTCCTTCAGGCACAGTTTCAGGGGGTACAACAGGCACAGTTTCAGGGGGAGCAGCTTAAAGTCCAATAAAGCATTGTTGGCATTTAGATGCTTTTGGTTCTAGTTCACAACTATTGTTGGTTTCATGAGAAGGAGCACAGAAGGAAATCTTGGCTGCTGATCTAAAAGATGATTATCAGATGCTGCTGATGACTTTCATAAGTATTGTATCCCTTTTGTGATATCTCTTTTATGGTGTCAAGGTCATGTAACGGCCTTTGTTGGTTTCCCCACTATTCCTGGGATGAATGATGTAATGTATTTGGTTGTTATATGTAAATTTCTGATGTATCCCCTCTTGGTTGGGAGTATGGATGTATGTATTGAGTCTTTTGGTGATAGGAAGGTCCTTTATGATGTATAAGTCTTGGTTCTCTTTGAAGAACATCTTTTGCAGATCTTGCCTACAGTCAGGGGGAGCATGTTCAGCACAGCAGAACAGAGATATCAGCATGTACTCAGGGGGAGCACAGCCCTTTGCCCTTGATGACAAAGGGGGAGAATGATTCTAAGGATCTTGGATCTTGGGGTTGCCATCAAGTCCAAAGGGGGAGATTGTTGGCATTTTGGCACAGGTGTGGCGCTACAGTACAGGTGTTGTCCTTGATGGCAACTCTCTTTGATGACAGATCTCAGTCCAGACTACAAGAATGAAGAGAATTTTCATATACGCAGGTTCATTAAGCCCAAGTTGCGTATACACGCTGGTACGCTATATACTAAGTCGCGGATACGCAGGATCGCTATATATGAAGTCGCGTATACACGCAGTTTCTTGAACAGAAAAGAGCGTACATGTCGAGAAGCTTCCTTTTGGTCCGTGGTAGTTAGTCCTCAGTACTTGAGCCTATGTTTTTGACCAAGGTATCTCGACAGACGTGTTGATCCCTAGTTTTGAAGTTGTTGGTATTGGATTACTATGGTTTTGGCCCGTGGTATTGAGCAAGGCCTAAGACTATAAAAGGAGAAGAAGATCATTAGGCAAGTGCATTGAAAAAGTCTTGAATATCTGATAAAGAAAGAGATCTAGTATGCAGGTTCTGGGTTGCTTGATCTAAGCTAAGGAGAGATCACACCGGGTGATGGAAGACTAGATCTAAGGATAGATCGGGATCAAATGGTTTGAAATGAACTATCGGTATATGGTTGATTATGTGTATTTTTAGATCTGCATACTGATGCAATGTTATGTTCTGGGTATGACTGATGTCTGGTACAGCTGCAAGTTATGAGAAACTATTTTTAGATCTGTACGCAGGTTGTCTTTGGTAAAAGCGCGTGTATACGCGGGTTGATCTCATTGAAGTAGCGTATATCTTTTGAAGTTTAATTTTTGGGGTTGCAGTTGGGTCTGATTGTTATTGCAGAGTTCTGTAGTCTGCTCTGTGTTCTGGTGACTGGGTGTTGACAGGGTTTCAGTGGTTCAGTGATTCAAAGATTGATGATGCTAGTATTGGTTGTTTTGTGCTTCATTGATTTGTTATGAAAATTGATGAATCATTGTCTTCAGATTGTAATGTTGTGCTTCAGAAATATCCAGTCTGAAAATGTATGAAAAGTGGTACCTGAAGGAAAGAAGATTGTAGGCCAGCACCTACATACTAGTATCTTAGCTAGTACAAGAGCAAAGGGGGTTGAAGTTCCCTTCCAGGAGAGTCTGGAAAACAAGAGAAGGTTGTAGCCTTCTGCAGGTTGTAGCCTGCGTACTGGTATAAGGCTGCACCAGTACAAAAGATTGTAAAATGAAGTTTCTTATTAAAGAAAGATAGAGACGACTTGCAGCAGGTGGTTTTCACCCACATTGGGTTGCCACCTTATATCATGGTGTTCATGTGTGTGGTTTTTTTGTGATGATCTGTTCTGTTATACTACACCTATTTACTATTAATATGGTTAATAATGTCCTGATGCATTTACTGAAGATAAACTAATTGAATCTTAAGATTTCTTGTTATACGCTAGTTGCTTTAGACACAGTAGCGTGTACACGCTGGTTCACTTAACTGAAGTAGCGTATATGTTTCTGAGTATGAAATTGAAAAAAAAATTCTGATAATACTGATTCACCCCCCCTCTCAGTATTATTTCCAACAAAATGGATGAGATAATGCACAAAAGTGTGCATACTTGGTAAGTCTGTCAACTACCACCATTATAACACTCTTTCCTTTAGACATGGGTAAACCTGTGATAAAATCCATTGAACCCTCCTCCCAATGTTGGTTTGGAATGGATAAAGGTTGTAATATTCCTGGGGTCTTAATTGTTTCAACTTTATTTTGTTGGCAAACCAAACATTCCGCCACAAACTTTTGAATATCTGACTTAAGGCCATCCAAAAAAGAAATCCTTCTTAACCCTATGGTAGGTTTTTAGAAATCCTGAGTGCCCTCCTAAGGGAGAGGTGTGCAATTCCCTAAGAATATTTTGTTTGAGTTGGGAATTATTACATAGGTATAACCGATCCTTGTAACATACCGAATCATTTTTCCAGCTACATGTATCAGATGTACTAGGATCTTGTTGTATCTTTTGAATGAGTGCCCACACTTCCTCGTCATTCTTCCATTCATCCCTTGCTTAGTTTATCCAACCTAGTTGGATAATAGAAATGGCACAAAGAAATGCCTCCACATCCTCATCCTTTCTTGAGAGTGCATCTGCCACAACATTTTTCTTCCCTTTTTTGTAGATGATTTCAAGGTCATAACCCAACATCTTTGTGACCCATTTTTGTTGCTCTTCTGAAGATAATTTTTGTTCTAAAAAGTACTTAAGACTATCATGATCTGTTTTTACCTTGAAGTGTCTTCCCATTAAGTAGGGTCACCATTTCTTAAGTGCATGTAGTATTGCCAACATTTCCTTCTCATAAATAGCTTTGCGTAAATACTTTCCTTTGATTGGACAACTTTCAAAAGCAATGGGTCTTTCTTCTTTCATTAAAACAACACCAATTCCATTTCCTGAGGCATCACATTCCACAATAAAGGTTTTTGTGAAGTCTAGTGTAGCTAAGACTCATGCTTGGCACATTGCCTCTTTAAGATGTTCAAAGGCCTTTGTTACTTCTGGAGTGTATGAAAATGCATCTTTCTTCAATAATGTTGTTAGAGGTTTTGCTATTCTCCCATATTTCTAAACAAACTTGCGATAATACCTTGTCAACCCGAGAAATCCTCGTAGATTCTTTATGGATGTGGGGAGTTTCCATTCCTTAATGGTTTTAATTTTTCTAGGGTCTACCTTAACACCTTCATGGGATACAATGTGACCCAGATATTCCACCTCTTGTACTCCAAAGAAACATTTGGAGATTTTTGCATATAATTGTTTCTACTCCAATAGTTTGAGCACAGTGTCAACATGTTGGACATGATCCTTTCAAGACTTGCTGTAAATTAGTTTATCATCAAAAAATACTAACACAAATTTTGTAATGAAGGGTTTGAAAATGGAATTCATCAAACCTTGAAATGTAGAAGGTGCATTAGTAAGGCCAAAAGTCATGACCAAAAATTCATAATGACTCTCATGAGTTCTAAATGATGTTTTTGGAATGTCTTCAGTCTTCATTCTGATTTGATGATATCCTGAATGAAGATACAACTTAGTGAAGTAAATTGATCCGTGCAATTCATCTAATAATTCATCAATGACATGAATGGGAAATTTATCTTTAATAGTGAGCTTGTTGAACTCCCTATAATCTAGACACATGTGCCATGATCCATCCTTCTTGTGAACCAATACTACTGGAGTAGAGAAAGAACTTTGACTAGGTTGAATTATACCAGCCTCTATCATTTCTGCAACCATACATTCAATTTCACTCTTTTGGACATAGGGATATCTGTAAGGCCCGATGTTTGGAGGAACACTTCCTGGAATCAAATTAATAGCATGACCATGATCATGAATAGGTGGGAGGCCTTTGGGAGTCTCAAATACCTTGGAATGAATGTCCAAGACTTTTTGGAGATCTGGAGAAATGGATGATTTCAATGTGGGAACCTCTAGTGAAAATAATTGTGCAGTTATGTTCTTTCTTTAGAAGCTTTGTCATTCTGTTAGAGCTGATTATCTTTCCCAGTTTCCCTGCGATACCCCTTAATTCAACTTCTTTTCCTTTTGAAGAGAATTTCATGAAAAGTTCTTGAAAAATAAAAGCTATTGTACCCAAGGATTGTAGCCATTGGACTCCTAGTACAATATCAGCACCACCCATTGCAATGGAAAAAATTGGGCTATTCAATACATATTCTCCCATGGATAGCCTTATATTATGGCACTTTCCTAAGCAATTTATGGTTCCTCCACTTGTAACCATCACTTGACACTTTGGTGCTGGATATAGGAATCAATTCAATTCCTTGGCTATCTTACAATGAATAAAATTATAGGTACTTCTTGAATCAATCAACACTATTACCTTTTTCTTCTTGATATGGCCTCCTATCTTGATAGTTTGAGGAGTGGTAATTCTAGCCAATGCATTACAAGATATGGTCAGATTCATTTATTCTTTTTCTAGGGTTTGTTCCTGGTGTATATCCTCTTCTTTTGACATTTCTTGTTCCTTTTCTTCCTCCTCTTCACAATCTATGTAAGATAATTTATTTTCGGCACACTTATGACCTTTAGTGTCTTTGCTATCACAACTGTAACAAAGCCCTTTTGCTCTTTTTTCTTCCAATTGTTGTGGTGTCAACCTTGTAGGTTGTGGATGGCTAGGGGTAGTAACACTTCCATCTTTATTATTGTGAGTGGTAGGCTTCCTTGTTGCCATAATTTTGCTTTCCATTTTTTTTTCCAACCTGAATGCCTTCTCCAATAAATCTGGTTCCCAAAGGCGAACCTCATGTTGGATGTTATATTTTAAATTCCCTATGCACACATCAATCATATGCTCCTCTGTAATATCTTTTACCCTTATATTCAATTTTTGGAAGTCCTCAATGTGCTCCATCATTGAACCCTTTTGTTTGAGATTTATCAGTTGGCTAAAAAATGTGTTGCTTTTTGTATCCTCATAATGTGCTATCATTTCATTCATAAAAATAGCCCAAGTGACAATTTTTTTACGAGAGCAAAGCCATTGATACCATACAAACTGATTTGGTTCCAAATATAAAGTTGCAATGCGTTCCTTTTGTGCATTTTGAACATTATGGAGATCGAAAAATTGCTCCATCTATAGTATCCATGTTCTGAGATCCTTGCCATCAAACTTCCTCATATCGATCTTTGGAACATGGTGGTTCTTCGATCCAACGTTAGAGTCTATGAAATCATGATTAACATTTATTTTGTTCTCATCATGAGTTTCCTTTATTATTGTTTCACCATTAGTAAGTATTTCTTGTAGAAAATTTGTCAATTCTATCTTCAAATTTGTCTGCAAATCTTCCATTAATTTCTTTAAATCATCCATCTTAGCTTCCATGCCATCTTATCTTACACTCCATCCATCTTAGCTTCCACGTCATTCATCTTAGCTTCTATGCCTTTCTTTAAACCATCCATCTTAGCTTGCATGCCTTTCTTTAAACCATCCATCTTATCTTCTACATCTTTCTTTAAACCATCCATCTTATCTTCTGTTACTTTTTGTGTGAGTGAAAGTGGTTGCACATGGTCTCATAATTTTGATATATCATGTTGCATTTCTTCCTCTTCTTCATGAGTCATGCTAGAGCTTTTAGGTTGCTTACTAGGTGTTTCCATTTTCTTTCTTTGGGGCATCAATTACAGATAATAATGCTTCACTATGGCCTTTGAATTCCTTCAAACTAATTTTTCAAACCAAGCTTATGCAAAAATTTAAAAAAATCTACACACCTTTTTTCACTTTGTAGGAGCTCGATATTGAATCTGATGTATCTCTGTAATTTTGGATCTCCCAGGTCTGAAATTTCATCTTGCTGTTACCCTGTGGGTAATCTTTCTAACCTTGCAAGTCTGATCAAGATTGGATTCTCCAATGAAGAGTTATGCCAAATTTCCCACGATGACCTAAGTATAGACTTGTTCATTAGAGAGAACTTGTACGATGTGCCATAGGTCACTGTTTCAACCTTAGGTTCTAAAAATGATACCTCAACAAACTACAATCCATCCTCTTTCTATAACTTCTTACGAAAATTCAATCTGATGCTTAGAGCAAAAGTTATGACGATTTTTCCAAGGTGACCTGTTAGGAATGTAATTCAGGAGTCTGCAAAAACCCTAACTTCCTCAATTATATCTCCACAAATATAGCGAGACAGGGTCTGAAATTCAGAGCTGAGGTTTAGAACGATTTCTTCTCAAATGGTTTTTTTTTTTAGCTTCTGAAAATTCGTAGCAAAATAGTTATAGTGAACATTCCACGATAACTTGTTTTAGATGAGATTGTGGAGCTTGCAAAAAACCTAACCTCCTCAGATCGTATCTCCAAAAATATAGTGAGACAAAATCTGAAATTCGGACCGGAGGTTCAGCGAGACTTGGTCTCAAATGTGTTTTTTCAGATGAGCAAAAGTCAATACATCCACTTCACGACGACTTCCGCGTCCATCGATGCAAGATCACTGCCCCAGGACGACAAGCAGTCAATAGGGCAACTTTGTTCACGTTTCATTCCGTAATTTCCATGTCTATCACTGCAAGACCACCAAGAGCTTTAAACTTTTTATCTCCCGTTTTCGGTTTCTCTAGCTCCAAAAACTACGACCCCTAATTTTTCTAACAAAGTACACACATTTATCTCTCTATTATAGCCCTTTCCAATTCTTATGATATACAAGTTTGTTATGATAAATGAAAAGATGTTATAAAGTTGATATTATATGATTAAAAATGTTTTAGTGTCCGACACCCATTTATCTTTCCCTAATTTTTCCAACTTACGAAAAGACCAGAAGCGTATGCACATTTATCTCTCTATTATAGTCCTTTCCAATTTTTTTCCAATCTACTCACGGCATCTTGGATCATTTCAATCAAATTTGTTAAATATCAATTTGTTACCCACTCACAACATTTGTCTCAAGATGCTCCCTTTTATTTTTACCACTCAGTCACAGCATCTTTGCTGAATTTTCACTCACCACCCCCCAAGATGACCAGGAGTCAAAATCACAGCCCCAGGATGAGCAATAGTGAAGAGGGAAAATTCATTGGAGTCGAGGTAGAAGAATTGTCCGGATAGTCAAAAGTGACCTCAATCTCATTAGACTATGGAAAATTCATTACACAAAAAAATAGTCTCATTAGACTATGGAAAATTCATCACACAATGATATAACTTGGATTTACAAAAATCCTTGCCAATTTGTTTTCAAAATATGACTGAAATTTCCACAACTTTTAAAACAAAAAAATGGTCTCGTTAGACTATGACAAATTCATTACACAATGTTGTAACTTGGATTTACAAAAATCCTCACCAATTTTTTTCAAAATATGGCCAGAATTTCCATAACTTAGCAAAAAAAACAATCTCATTACACTATGGAAAATTCATTACACAATGTTGTAACTTGGATTTACAAAAATCCTTCCCAAGTTTTTTCAAAATATGGCTAGAATTTCCATAACTTTCAGAACAAAAAAGAAGTTTTGTTAGACCATGGAAAATTCATTACAAAATTTATGTGTCTATCGTTGCAAGACCACCATGAGCTTCACCTTTTCTGTTTCTCTCGCTTCAAAAACAACTGTCGACAACTATCACTAGATGTGTGAGTCATTTCCGGGCCGCGACCCCATTTATCTTCCCCTCTTATTGTCCACGACCCCATTTATGTTTCCTTATTATTATCTTTACAATTATCATTTCTCCAATTTATCTCTCCTTACTAGTTTAGATCCATCTTAACTCCGATCTATCAAGAGTGTGAGAGGGATCATGTAACACCCCAAATTCCATTAGAAAAAAAACACTTAGAATTACTATTAATTACTTTACTTTGAATCTGGTAATTTTTTAGGCTCGTTAAGAACCTAATGAAATTTTGATACACTCTTAAAAAAAAATTATTTTTATGATTAATGTTTTAATCTCAAAAGGAAAACTCACGGGAAGACCCACAAGATTTCCCAATTTCTAGACAGATGGGAAGGACAGTTATACTCCTACAACTTAGAGATTTAAAGGAAAATCTCAAAGAGGAGGAAGTTTCTCTTGTTCTTTTTGGCTGGAAGAAGTTTAGAGGAGGATACTCATTGGAGGTAGGAAGCTACCCTGAGAGTGAATTCCTGAGCTAGTTAGGACAAGTGGAAGGCTCTAAGTCGAATAGAAGACTGTAAATTCTCACTAGGATAAGTGAAGCCCTGATGCAATTGAATTGACCAAAAAGACTATCAGACGAACTCACTGTCTCGAAATTGGGAGAGCTCGGGGGGGAGTGGACGTAATAGGCATTCTCATTGGTAGGGAGGAGTGGTCTTCCTAAACCAGTTTTCCGAATGGATTATCAAGATGCAGATAAGTTCTGAAATTGCCCTACTATTTATTTTTATATGTCTGTGTAAGAGGAGTTTTCTGACTAAAGAATTATGAATAAGGCAAAGGTTTGGTAGACTATGTTGGAAATTTTTATTTGTCAACATTCAGTAAAGAAATGATGAAAGAATGGTTGTTAGGAACAATGATTTAGAGAATTGATTGTTTATTTGTACAAATGTTTTCATAAAAGAAATCTTTGATTAGGATAGTTACAGAAAACGAAAATGATTAAATATATGTAGAATTTCTTGTTTGAAATTACAATTAGGGTTAGGTGGTCACCCTGTAGAAGTAAGTAAGAAGAGGAAAAAGAAACAATTGAACAAGTAATGTTCTAGAATTAAACATCAAAACAAAAAATAATCTGTATAGCTGAAGCACTAGGTACCCTAGAGTGGTGATTAGGTGACTAGGTTTCTATAAATTGTGACTTTGATTAAGGAATCGTGTTAGTTCTCGAAGCTAGGAAGTTCACTGACTGCTAGTAACAGTCCCGAGACCTTTAAAAGGGTAAACAATCTGTTGGGTTGTGTTATATTCTTTCCACGTAGTCAATAGGGGGTTTGAAGGGCACCCGTAACCCCACTTTATGGGGTCCGGGGCAACGCCCCGGAAAATTTTGGTTTTGGACCATATGTTAGGTTGGGAGGACCCACCTATGGTTTTGTGCATGATTTTCGCACATGTTTTTTGGACGCGATGGTTTTCGGTCCATGGTATTGGACTCGATGGTTTTCGGTCCATGGTATTGGATGCTTCGGCATGTATAAATATTTATTGTAACATTGAAAGGAACATAATGAAAAATCAAGCTGGTAGTCCCGGTTTTGGGATCCAGGGAAAAATATCTGTGCATATGTGTTTTATGGGTTATGCTCTTGCATTTTTTATTTTCTTTGTTTAAGAATTCGTATGCAGGTAATTTCTGTATAGGGTTAAAACCTACATTTGGTATCGGAGCAGTTTTGGCTTCAAGGGGACGCCTTTGTTGATGAGGGGTTTCGCTCGGGCCTGTGGTAGACCCTGTTCAGTGGGAGATCTGCGAGATCGATTCTGGTGGTGAAAGAAGATGGCGAGCAGTGGAAAGATAGAGATTGAGAAGTTCAATGGTCAGAATTTTGAGTTGTGGAAACTCAAGATGGAGGATCTATTGGTGGATAAAGATCAGTGGATTGTGGTAGATCCGGGTACTAAACCATCGGGAGTGACCGATGAAGAATGGAAGAAGTTGGATCGGAAGGCAAAGAGCACAATACGATTGTGTGTCTCGGATTCAGTATTGCTGAATGTATCAGGGGAAGCTACACCAAAGGCTTTGTGGGTCAAGTTAGGGACTTTGTACCAATCTAAGTCTCTGGTGAATAAACTGTTCCTGCGGAAAAAGCTGTATAACCTGAGGATGAAAGATGGAGACTCGGTGACAGAGCATCTGAATGCGTTTAATACTGTGGTAAGTCAGTTATTATCTGTTGATATTAAAATTTCAAATGAAGATAAGTGCATCAATCTGTTGTGTTCTCTACCTGATTCATGGGATAGTCTGGTTATTGCAATAGGTAGCAATGCAACTGCTTTGCAGTTTGATGAAATAGTCTCAGCCTTGCTGACGGAGGAGATGAGACGGAAAAATATGGACAACCAGAATGGTGATGCCTTGTCTGTACGAGGACGGTCCCAGAACAGAAACAAAAATAAGTCATCGAGTGGGAGATCTAAATCTAGAGGGAGATCTAAATCTCCAGGAAAACCTACAAAGGTGGTGTGCTGGAAATGCGGAAAGGAAGGGCACTTCAGAAGGGATTGTAAATCTAAAGCTCCTGATAAAGGAAAGGGATCTGATGATGCTCCTTCTGCAGAGGCGAAAACCACCTCAGATGAAGGTGGGGATGTGTACCTAACTTCTTCAAGTACACATGTAGATCATGAGGCATGGTTGATTGACTCAGGTGCATCCTTTCACTTCACTCCCCATAGAGAGTGGTTCTGCGAGTATGATAAATACGATGGTGGTGATGTCTTCTTAGGAGATGATAGGAAGGCTAGAATCATTGGTCAGGGAAAAGTAAGGTTGAAGTTGCAAGGTGGAAGGGTTAGAACACTTCTGGGTGTTCTACATATTCTCGCATTGGCCAGAAATCTGATTTTTGTAAGCAAGTTGGATGATGCAGGTGTAAAGACGGTGTTCGAGAAAGATACCTGCAAGATGGTTCGAGGAGCACTGATATTAATGCAGGGAGTTCGGATTGGAACTCTGTACAAGCTGCAAGGTATCACTGTTGTTGATGGGTGCAATAGTTCTACGGTTCCTGAAAATGGAGTAGAGAATCTAGTGGTCTCTGGAGAGAAGACCATTTTGTGGCATCAAAGGCTTGGAGATATTGGAGAGAAGGGCCTTCGAATACTTCATGGTAAAGGTATGGTAGAAGGTATGAATAATAGCTCTCTGGATTTTGATTTTTGTGAAAATTGTGTATATGGGAAGCAGAATCGGGTGAGTTTCCCCTCTGGTGGTAAGAGGACGAAACATATATTAGAGCTTGTGCACAGTGATGTGTTTGGACCTGTGAAGGTTCCATCACTGGGTAAGTTTGTGTACTATGTATCATTCATAGATGACTTCTCAAGGAATACATGGATATATTTTCTTAAGAAGAAATATGAAGTCTTTGACAGGTTTAAAGAATTTAAGGCTCTGGTGGAAAATCAGACAGAGAAGAAGATAAAGGTGCTGAGAACAGATAATGGTGGAGAATTTTGCAGCAAGGAATTTGAAGAATTTTGTAAGAAGTGTGGTATAGCACGTAAGAAGACTACTCCATATACACCTCAGCAAAATGGAGTCGTAGAAAGAATGAACAAGACGTTGATGGAAAGGGCAAGAAGCATGCTCAGTGGTGCCAGGTTAGGACAGGAATTCTGGGCAAAGGCGGTGGATACTGCATGTTACCTGATCAACAGATCACCTTCATCAGCGTTGGAGGATAAGACTCAACAAGAAGTATGGAATGGTAAGAAACCCTCTCTTTAACATCTAAGGGTATTTGGATGTGATGCATATGTACATGTTCCAAAGGAGAAACGAACCAAGTTAGATAGTAAATCTGAAAAGTGCAACTTTATTGGGTATAAGGATGGTTTAAAGGGTTATAAGCTTTGGAAACCAGTCACACGGAAGGTTGTGTACAGCCGAGATGTGTTGTTCAGAGAGGTAAAAGATGTTATTCAACATGAAGTCCAACCAAAGGAACCTGAGAAGATAGATTTTGAGCCAAAGGAGGAAGAATCAGACTCTGCAGCAGAGGAGGAATCAGAAGATGAAGAGCCACAAACTCCGGCTGTGAGAAGATAAGTTCGAGAAAGAAGGTAGTCAGAAAGGTATAGTCCATCTGCTTTCAGTTCAAATTTTTCTTTGTCTGTTACTGATAATGATCCCAGAACTGTGAAGGAAGCAGTGGATTCAGAGGATGGAAAACTTTGGAAAGAGGCCATGGTCGATGAAATGGCATCTTTGCACAAAATGAGGCTTGGGATCTGGTGGAGTTGCCGGCTGGAAGGAAACCCATTGGAAGCAAATGGGTGTTCAAGAAGAAGACAAATGCAGAAGGAAAGGTGGAGAAAGACAAAGCTCGGTTGGTAGCAAAAGGTTATTCCCAGGTGCCGGGAATTGATTTTGGTGATATTTTTTCTCCTGTTGCCAAGGTAACTTCTATTAGATTACTTTTATCTGTTGCTACTGCTTTTGATTTTGAGGTAGAAAAGATGGATGTGAAGACAACATTTCTTCACGGGGATTTGGAAGAGGAAATCTACATGAAGCAACCTGAAGGCTTTGCGGTGAAGGGTAAGAAAGAACTAGTATGCAAGTTAAAGAAGTCTCCGTATGGTTTAAAACAGTCACCAAGGATGTGGTATCAAAAATTTGATACATTTATACGGGGACTTGGCTTCACCAGAAGCAAATCAGATCATTGTATGTATTTTAAATTAATTGGTGACCGTATTATTTATCTGGTCTTGTATGTGGATGATATGTTGCTGGTTGGAAATGGAAAATAAATTATCCAGGATTTGAAGACCCAATTGTCCTCCAAATTCGACATGAAAGATCTTGGTGCTGCAAACTATATTTTGGGCATGGAAATTAAAATAGATCGGTCAAAGAGGAAGCTCTGGTTAAACCAGAGGAAGTATGTCGAGACAATACTCCAGATGTTTAATATGCAGGATAGTAAACCAGTGAAGGTTCCTATTCCTGTAGGTGCGAGGTTATCTGCTGAACAGTGTCCCAAGACACAAGAAGAGGAAGAGGACATGTCCCGTGTTCCATATGCAAGTGCAGTGGGTAACCTGATGTATGCAATGGTCTGTACTAGACCAGACATTGCACATGCAGTGGGAGTATTGAGCAGGTTTATGTCAAAAACTGGGAATGAGCACTAGACAGTAGTGAAGCGAGTTTTCAGGTATTTGCGTGGCACTAGTGATTATGGTTTGTGCTACCAAGGAAGACCAGGATTGGACAGAGTGTTGGATATTCATGGCTTTGTTGATGCAGACTGGGCTGGAGATCTGGATCAGAGAAGATCTACAAGTGGGTATGTGTTTAACCTATTTGGAGGTGCAGTCAGTTGGATGAGTAAGAAACAATCTGTAGTGGCACTATCAACTACAGAGGCAGAATACATGGCAGCCACTCATGCAAGCAAGGAAGCAGTTTGGTTGCAAAAATTGTGTTAAAGTATGGGGTTAGTACAAGGAGCTATAAGAATAGACTGTGATAGCCAAAGTGAAATTTTCTTGGCAAAGAACCCTGCTTATCATTCAAAGACAAAGCACATTGATGTTCAGTATCACTTTGTGAGGGATATGATAGAAGACAGAAAGGTGTTGCTGGTAAAGGTGGACACTTTGAAGAATACTGCAGATGCATTGGCAAAATCTGTGAGCTCTGAGAAGTTCTCTTGGTGTAGAGAAGCAATGGGAATCTCAGGGCTGAAAAAATGACTAAGCTCTCCGAAAATTTTGGTTTTGGACCATATGTTAGGTTGGGCGGACCCACCTATGGTTTTTTGCATGACTTTCGCACATGTTTTTTGGACGCGATGGTTTTCGGTCCATGGTATTGGATGCTTCGGCATGTATAAATATGTATTGTAACATTGAAAGGAACATAATGAAAAATCAAGCTGGTAGTCCCGGTTTTGGGATCCAGGGAAAAATCTATGTGCATATGTGTTTTATGGGTTATGCTCTCGCATTGTTTATTTTCTTTGTTTAAGAATTCGTATGCAGGTAATTTCTGTACAAGGTTAAAACCTACACAATCAAGACATACAAATATATGAACTAAAACTACTACAAATAGTTGTAATTATTTCAGACATGCAACTTTAAATTCAAGACAGTAAACGAATGAACTTCATTCAATCGCTGGAAGTTAATTACCAACATGACAAGAAATGTGTATATTCAATTGAACGCCTAAAGAGAAATATTGTAGTTACTATAGCAACAACTATCATCTTTCTCTTCTGTTGCGGAAGAGTTGGACCTTAGTAATCAGACGACGAGGGTTCTTTCTACAGTTAAAGGAATTTGTTAACAGAATCTATTAAAAACTAATGGAACTTTTAATAGAATGATTTCGGTGGCAAGATGTTAGGAAACTGGCTTATTTCAGGAACCTGTAGGACATGTAAGGGAATAAAATTTATCACAGTTGCTCAATGAAAAAGAAACAACAAAGTAGAACTTTAAAACATTTTTGTACAAGAATTTATATTCCCATGTCATATCTTGTAGAGAGGAAATTATCATTAATGCATTATAGGATATTGTTCCATAATTAACCTTAAAAAAAAAACCAATGTAAATAGCGAGAATGATATCTGCTCCTCGAATGGTAACCTTCAATCAGTTTACCATCAGATTAGAATAAGAGAAGAATATATTTGCAAAACAACGTTTAGAACATGTTATGGGCATTATGAATTTATTGTGTTATCATTCAGACTCACCAATTCTCTAGAAACCTTTATCAGTATGATGAATGGTGTCTTTCACCCTTATCTAGACAAATTTGTTTATTCTCATTTACTCCAAGAATTTGGAGGAACATAAAGAACACCTCCGTATAGTATTGCAATTTTTGGGGGAAAATTAGTTGTACGCTAAATACCGCAAATGTGATTTCTATAAAGACCAAATCCAATATCTAGGACATATTATCTCTTCGGAGGGTGTAGCTGTAGACCTTGAGAAGGTTAGAACCATCATGCAATGGTCTGTACCCAAAAATGTGGTAGATATTAGACCTTTCATGGGTTTCGCAGGTTACTACTAATGATTTATAAAGGGATTCTCCAAAATTGCTTATCCCATTACCTCTTTATAGAAAAAGAAAAGAGCCTTTCAGTGGACAATTAAATGTCAGCACAACTTTAAACTCTTGAAGCAGTTATTAACCACAACCCCTGTACTGAAGGTAGCGGACCTTGAGAAGGAATTTATTGTATGCATGGATGTTTGTCAAGAGGGAGTTGGTGGTGTGCTGATGCAGTAAGGAAAAGTGATAGCTTATAAATCACATAAGTTGAAGGATCATGAACAGAGGTATCCAATGTATGATCTAGAGTTGATAGTAGTGGTGCATAAACCTGAAAATGTGGTGGCATTATTCATTAGGAAACATGTTTCTCTTAATGATAGACCGTTGTAGTTTAACAAGTTTCTTTAAGAAACCCAATTTAAATGCACAATAAGCAAGGTGGACTACCTTCCTGGGCGAATTTGATTTCGACATCAAACATTTGAAAGGAAAGGAAAATCAGGTGGCGGATGCCTTAAGTAGGAAATTGCATCACGTATATGAAATATCATTCAACCATATAGAAATTAATTTCTCAAATCAAATTAGAGAAGTTGTTATGAAAGACCCTGAATATGAATTCCAGTGGGAGTAAGCTAAGCAAATACATGATTCTAGAGAACAAACTAATTATGGAATAAACAAAGATCAGTTGCTGATTTTTACAGGGAGGATTTATATACCAAATCAAAAAACTATTAGGCAATATATGTTAGATGAATTTCATAGGAGTCCATATATGGCACATTCGGGCTATCAAAAGTTATTTTATGCAATTAAAAAGGGCTATTTTTAGATGGGTATGAGAAGATATATCATAGAATACCTAGCTAAATGTTTAGAGTGTCAGCTGGTTAAGGCGGAACATTAGCATCTAGTTGTTCTACTTCACCCACTTCCTATTCCCGAGTGGAAATGAGATACAATTACGTTGGATTTTATAATAGGTTTTCCTAGATTCAGGAAACAAAACAATTCCATCATGGTGGTGGTGGAAAAGTTAAGAAAAACAACTCATTTTATTCTTGTCAAATCCACTTATAAAACTGTAGAAATTGTTGATATATTCATGAAATAAAATTTTAGATTACATGGACTTCCTAAAGTAGTGATATTCAACAGAGATTTTAAATTCATATTTGAATTTTGGAAAGCCTTATTTTATGGTTTTGGAACTGAAATTTAGTTTAGCACTTCATATCACACACAAACTGACGGGAAAATTGAACGAGTAAATCAAGTCTTGGAAGACATGTTAAGGATGTATGCAATGCAACAACCAACTAAGCGGGAAGAGTACCTTCACTTAGTTGAATTTGCATACAACAACAACTACCATGAATCTCTAAAGATGGGCCCATTTGGACTATTGTATGGAAAAAGGTGTAGAACACCAACTAACTGGAGCAATCATGAGGATAAGCTAATATCGTGGCCAGATACATTGATAGAAATGGAGGAGACAGTCAGAAAGCTACGACAAAATTTAAAAGTTGCTCGGGATAGAATAAAAGCTTATGGTGATAAAAAAAGAGAATATAGAGAATTTCATGTTGGTGATCATGTATATGTGAGAGTGAAGCCCAAAAAGAGTTCCTTAAGATGGGGGGTTGTACGAAGTTAGCTCCTCGCTACCGTGGACCCTTTAAAATTTTGGAAAGAATTGGTCCAGTAGCTTATCAACTTGCATTACCTAGTCACATATGAGTCCATAATGTAATTCATGTCTCATTGTTAAAAAAATATGTATATGACATGAGACACATCATTAATTGGCAAGATGTGCAGGTAAAGGGGGTATTAACAACATATATATATATATATTTCCTTGACCTAGTACCGCACAATTAATGACATACATAATTGATGTTACAAGTCGAGCGACATGAAGAGTTTCTAAGAGAAATAATGCTATGGAGGTGAGCTATCACCCAAGTTAAAGTGCAGTTGAAGCAGTTTAGCTCAGAGGAAGCTACTTGGGAATATGAAAGCTTTGTACAACAATCTTATCCTTGTTTTTTTCAAGACTAGGTCAACACCAAGGATGGTGTTATGCGTAAAGGGGGGAGATGTAACACCCCAAGTTGCTTTTGAAAAAAAACAGTTAGAATTATTGTTAAAATTACTTTACTTTGAATTTGGTAAATTTTTAGGTTGGTTAAGAACCCAATGAAATTTTGATACAATCTTAAAAGAAGTTTTTTATTATTTTTATGATTAATGTTTTAATCTAGAAAGGAAAACTCACAAGAAGACCCACAAGATTTCCCAATTTCCAGACAATTGGGAAGGGCAGTTATTCTCCTACCACTTATAGATTTAAAGGAAAATCTCGGAGAGAAGGATGTTTCTCTTGGTCTTTTTGGCTGAAAGGAGTTTAGAGGAGGATACTCATTGGAGGCACGACATTTCCCTAAGAGTGAATTCTTGAGCTGGTTATGACGAGTGGAAGGATCTAAGTCGAATATAATATTGTAAGTTCTTGCTAGGCTAAGTGAAGCTCTGATGCAAATTAATTTACCAAAAGGACTCTCAGTCGAACAAAATCTCTGGAAATTGGGAGAGCTAGGGGGGAGAAATGGATGTAATAGTCATTCTCATTGATAGGGAGGAGTGGTCTTCCTGAACAAGTTTTCCGGAACAGATTATCAGGATGCAGATAAGTACTGAAATTGCCCTACTATTTATTTTTATATGTTTGTGTAAGAGGAGGTTTCTGACTAAATAATTATGGATATGGAAAAGGTTTGGTAGACTCTCTTGGAATTTTTTATTTGTCAACATTTAGTAAAGAACTAATGAAAGAATGGTTTTTAGGAAAAATGTTCTAGACAACTAATTGATTATTTGTACATAATGTTTTCAAAAAAGAAATATGTGATTAAGATAGTTATAGAAAAAGAAAATGATTAAATATATGTAGAATGTCTTGTCTGGAATTACAGTCAAGGTTAGGTGGTCACCATATAGAAGTAAGTAATAAGAGGGCAAAGAAACAATTGAAAAAGTAATTTTCCATAATTAAACATCAAAAGGGAAAATAATATGTATAGCTGAAGCACTGGGTAACCTAGAGTGGTGACTAGGTGACCAAGTTTCTGTAGATTATGACTATGATTAGGGAATCAGGTTATTTCATGAAGCTAGATAGTTCACTGGCTGCTAGGAACAGCCCCGGGACTTTTAAAATGGTAAACAATCAAGATATACAAATAGATGAACTGAAATTGTAGACAGTACCATAGAAAAATCTTGAAATATGCAACCTATAACCATTTGATACACTCCTACAAATAGTTGTAACCATTTAAAACATGCAACTTTCAATTCAAGACAGTAAGAAAATGAACTTCATTAAATCGCTAGAAATTAATTACCAACAAGACAATAAATGTGTATATTCACTTGAACGCCCAAAGAGAAATATCGTAATAGCAAAATCTACCATCTTTCTCTTCTGATGCAGAAGAGGTGGAACTTAGTAATCAAACGATGAGTGTTCTTTTTACAGTTACATTAATTTGTTAACAGAATATATTAAAAACTAATGGAACTTTTAATAGAATAATTTAGGTGTCAAGATGTCGAGAAACTAGCTTATTTCAAGAACCTGTAGGACATAAAAGGGAAGAAAATTTATCACAACTGCACAACGAAAAAGAAACAACAAAGCAGAACTTTTAGATAGTTCCATACAAGAATTCATATTCCCTTGCCATATCTTGCAGAGAGGAAATTATCATTCATGCATTACAGGTTATTGTTGCATAATTAACCTTTTTAAGAAAAATCAAACCACTGTAAATAGTGAGAATGATATCTTCTCCTAGATCATGTTACTGCCCAAGGAAAATGTAACAAAAAGATCTTTGTACATAAAATATTGTTGGGTAATTATAGTAGAAAATGAGGCCTCATAATTTATAGAACTGGATATAATAGAAACACATTTGACAATCTTATTATCGGGATAGACCCTAACTTCTAACTCAAACCGAACAAGCTATATCACTATCAAACCCTAGGGTTGGCTAATCAAAACTTTGTTCATAAATTGGATGGATTCATAAAACAAACAATGAAACCCTAGCCATGAGCTTTATACAAGCCAATGAGGGAGAAAATTTGGGTAAGTTAACATTGCCATGTAGGATAACTTGGTACAATAAAGAGCGGGGGAGCTAATGTGATCGCTATGAAAATTCCTTGATAGCCAACAACAATTGGAACCCGTAACCATTTACCTACAAATAAATAAAGGTGCAAGTTAATTGAAGTCTTAGCTTTAAACCTACTAATAAGGAAGAATGTAAAACACAACAAAGAACTAGTGTTGGTTCTCACCTATCAAGGGTAGCTGGCCTTGGTGTAGTGGCGTAGGAAAAACCCATAGGAGAATAGGTAAGGACGATGGTAAAAATCATTGAAATCTTCAATAAGGATAATCGAAGAACTCTGTTGTGAGTACTTGTGTTGCATGACCATCCAAGACTCTAGTGAACAACCTGTCATGGATGTTGGGTGCTGAGCCTGCATTCACCAATGTATGGTGAGCAAGGGATATAAGAAAAAAACCTGCTAAACAAGTTATGGTGTTGATGGTCATGGCTTAGAAAAACTTAGAGAGAAAAATTTTGTACCTGTGGTGAATAATTCTCAAGCATTATCAAAACCCTACAGGAGATAGGTTGCAGAGCTCCAAGCGGTTTCGATGAGAATGGGGAATTTCGGTCGGGGCTAGGGAGGCAGTCAGTTGCCTCAACCATCCCAGAGCAACCTCCACCGTTAGATTCACTCCTTCGAGATATATGGCCCATATTAGGGCAAACAACCCTAGCAACGAGATTGAGATGGATCGTCATTAATATAGTAAGTACTCCTCACAACATGTCAATGATCTATAGATCGACATGATGTGTCGGTATGGGCTAGATTAATATTTTTTGCCAAAACAATTATAACATATACACATTATAGGTAAAACATGTGAATACCAACCATTAAATATGCACAAACCTTAGACCTGTAGATTTGTTAGGTGTGAGGCATATGAAAACCTAAAAATTAATGAGGAAAATTTAATCAATTGCATATTTTTGGAAACTTTACAGATAACCTAAATACTAGACTCCTATTGATGTTTATCATGGTGGAATTCAATTTATAAACATTTATGGTTGATTAAGCAATAAAGCGATAAATAAGGAATAAATAAATTGTTTTATTTTACTAAGTTTTAATTTCTCCATATGAGTAGTATTAGAAGGGATGTACATGTTACAAATCAAATCTCTCAAGGTGAAAACCTCTTTTCTGAGTGAAAAAATTGAAGAAAGGTTTGCACCTTGATAGATTTGATCCTTGTTGGAGCTTTATATATTCGTAGTTCAGATGGATCTAGGTTGGTTTATTTATTAATTTTATTTTTTTAGTTTAATTTTTATTTTAATATAATTTTACTGAGTCAAAATGGTTTAATTAATAATTTTATTTCTTATTTTTATGTAATTTGACCTAGTCAAAATGTTTAGATAACATAATATAAGTAGACATTACAAAAACTCTTCCATATTGGGGTGGAGAGTGTCTCTTGGCCCAAAACTGTAATAGAATTAAATTAAAAAAAAAATTAGTTAAAAAATATTTTGATTGTGAAATGTGAATGGATTTTGGGCATGTGGTATTGATGACCCATGTTATGGTTGGTAATATCCATGGTTAAAAGTCTTGTTAATTGTAAGTCTACAAGATCAACAAATCAGCGTGATACATGTATAACATAATCATGACAACATATAGAAACATAAAACATAATGTTATGAAACCAGCTTACAAAGAGATAGAAAAGATAGATCAACACCTTAGAATTCAGCCTCTTCGAGGGGAAACCTCCTTTACATTACACAAATGAACAATTTTTGGATGATTCAAATGAAAAAACATCCTTTCTATATATAGGAGTCTAAGGGGTCACAATATAACCAAGCCAACCTAACAATAATAGTATAAAGGCACAAAAATAACAATAGAGGGATTCTATGGGGCACAATAATAACAATATGGGGACAATAGGGGCACAAAAATAATAATAAGGGATACAATGACAATAGTAATGGGGGAATCACTAGTATTATAGGGACCTAACATGCCCCTCTCCTTCAAAAATGTGTTGTCCTCAATGCTTGAGTAGTTCTGGATGCTTCTGTATAAAATTCTCATCCTCCCATGTGGAATCTTCAATGGGTAAGTTCTTCCACTTGATGAGATACTCTGAAATTGATCGATTTTGTCACTGTCGAGTTCTTGTTTCTTTGATTGCTTCAGGTTCCAATATGATTTTTCCTTCTTCATCAAGTTCTAGCAATATTGTTTGAACTGGAAGCTTATCACCTATAACCTTGTTTAAGCATGAAACATGGAACACTGGGTGCACTTGGGAAGCTGCAGGAAGCTCCAATTTGTATGCCATAGTTCCTATCTTTTGTAACACCTTGTACGGACCATAATACTTTGGTGATAATTTATTATCCTTCTTAGCTTGCTTGAGGGACATTTGTTTATATGGTTGTAGCCATAGGAATACCCAATCACCTACATCAAAACTTCTTTCATCATGATGTTGATCTACTTGTTGTTTCATTCTATTGTGTGCCAAGGTGAGGTTATCCTTTAAGAGTTGGAGAACTTGTTGCTGACGCTTGATGTGATCTTCCACTACTTGAACCTTAGAATTTTCTCTTAAATATGATGTGATGGATGGTGGATGATATACATAAAATGCCATAAATGGGTTCATTTTTGTTGCAGTATGGAGGGAAGTGTTATACCAACATTCAACCAAAGGCAACCATTTGATCCATTGTGTTTGTTTATCAGATACAAAGCAATGAAGATATCCTTCCAAACATTTGTTTACTATCTCAGTTTTCCCATCAAATTGAGGATGATAAGATGAGCTATGAGCTAACTGAGTACCAAGACAAGAAAATAATTTTGTCCAAAAATTTCCAGTGAAAATGGGATCTCTGTCACTTACAATAATCTTTGGGTTTCCATGTAGCTTTTTAATTGTTTCCATAAATGCAGTAGAAATTGTACTCGCTTTAAATTGATGAGATAATGCACAAAAGTGTGCATACTTGGTAAGTCTGTCAACTACCACCATGATAACACTCTTTCCTTCGGACTTGGGTAAACCTGTGATAAAATCAATTGAAACCTCCTCCCAACGTTGGCTTGGAATGGATAAAGGTTGTAATAGTCCTGGGGTCTTAATTGTTTCAACTTTATTTTGTTGGCAAACCAAACATTTTGCCACAAACTTTTGAATATCCGATTTAAGTCCATCCCAAAAAAAATCCTTCTTAACCCTGTGGTAGGTTTTTAGAAATCCTGAGTGCCCTCCTAAGGGAGAGGTGTGCAATTCCCTAAGAATGTTTTGTTTGAGTTGGGAATTCTTACATAGGTATAACCGATCCTTGTACCATAACGAATCATTTTTCCAACTAAATGTATCAGATGTACTGGGATCTTGTTGCATATTTTGAATGAGTGTCCACACTTCCTCATCATTCTTCCATTCATCCCTTGCTTCGTTTATCCAATCTGGTTGGATAATAGAAATGGCGCAAAGAAATGCTTCCACATCCTCATCCTTTCTTGAGATTGCATCTGCCACAACATTTTTCTTCCCATTTTTGTAGATGATTTCAAATTCATAACCCAACATCTTTGTGACCCATTTTTGCTACTCTTCTGAAGATAATCTTTGTTCTAAAAAGTACTTAAGACTATCATGATCTGTTTTTACCTTGAAGTGTCTTCCCATTAGGTAGGGTCGCCATTTCTTAAGTGCATGTAGGATTGCCAACATTTCATTCTCATAAATAGCTTTGTGTAAATACATTCCTTTGATTGGATGACTTTTGAAAGCAATGGGTCTTTCTTCTTGCATTAAAACGGTACCAACTCCATTTCGTGAGGCATCACATTCCACAATAAAGGTTTTTGTGAAGTCCAGTGTAGCTAAGACTAGTGCTTGGCATATTGCCTCTTTAAGATGTTCAAAGGCCTTCGTTCCTTATGGAGTCCATGAAAACGCATCTTTATTCAATAATGTTGTTAGAGGTGTTGCTATTCTCCCATGATTCTTAACCAACTTGTGATAATACCCTGTCAACCCGAGAAATCCTCGTAGATGCTTTATGGATGTGGGGATTTTCCATTCCTTAATGGTTTTAATTTTTCTAGGGTCTACCTTAACACCTTCATGAGATACAATATGACCCATATATTCCAGTTCTTGTACTCCAAAGAAATATTTGGATATTTTTGCATATAATTGTTTCTCCTCCAATAGTTTGAACACCATGTCAACATGTTGGACATGATCCTTCCAAGACTTGTTGTAGATTAGTATATCATCACAAAATACTAACACAAATTTTCTAAGGAAGGGTTTTAAAATAGAATTCATCAAACCTTGAAATGTAGAAGGTGCATTAGTAAGGCAAAAAGGAATGACCAAAAATTCATAATGACCCTCATGAGTTCTAAATGTTGTTTTTGGAATGTCTTCAGTCTTCATTCTGATTTGATGATATCTTGAACGAAGATCCAACTTGGTGAAGTAAATGGATCCATGACAGGAATGGGAAATTTGTCTTTAATAGTGAGCTTGATGAGCTCCCTATAATCTGGACACATCTGTCATGATCCATCCTTATTGTGAACCAATACTACTCGAGCAGAGAAAGAACTTTGAATAGGTTGAATTATACTAGCCTCTAGCATTTCTGCAACCATACATTCAATTTCACTATTTTGGACATAGGGATATCTGCAAGGCCCGATGTTTGGAGGAACACTTCCTAGAATTAGATTAATAGCATGATCATGATCACGAATAGGTGGGAGGCCTTTGGGAGTCTCAAATACCTTGGAATGATTGTCCAAGACTTTTTGGAGATCTGGAGAAATGGATGATTTTGATGTGGGAACCTCTAGTGAACATAATTGTGCAATTATGCCTCGTTTTTCTTTCTTTAGAAGCTTTGTCATTTCGTTAGAGCTGATTATCTTTCCCGGTTTCCCTGCGATACACCTTAATTCAACTTCCTTTCCTTCTGAAGATAATTTCATGAAGAGTTCTTGAAAATTAAAGGCTATTGTACCCAAGGATTGTAGCCATTAGATTCCTAGTACAATATCAACATCACCCATTGGAATGGAAAGCATTCGGCTATTCAGTACATATTCTCCCATGGATAACCTTATATTATGGCACTTTCCTAAGAAATTTATAGTTCCTCCACTTGCAACCATCACTTGAAACTTTGGTGTTGGATACAGGAAGCAATTCAATTCCTTGGCTATCTTACAATGAATAAAATTATGGGTACTTCACAAATCAATCAACACTATTGCCTTTTTCTTCTTGATATGCCCTTATATCTTGATAGTTTGAGGAGTGGTAATTCCAGCCAATGCATTACAAGATATGGTCAGATTCATTTCTTCTTTTTATAGGGTTTGTTCCTGGTGTATATCCTCTTCTTTTGATGTTTCTTGTTCCTTTTCTTCCTCCTCTTCACAATATATGTAAAATAATTTCTTCTCGACACACTTATGACCTTTAGTGTATTTGATATCACAACTGTAACAAAGACCTTTTGCTTTTCTTTCTTCCAATTGTTTTGGTGTCAACCTTGTAGGTTGTGGATGGCTAGGGGCAGTAACACTTCCATCTTTATGATTGTGAGTGGTAGGCTTCCTTGTTGCCATAATTTTGCTTTCCATTTTTCTTGCCAACCTGAATGCCTTCTCCAATGAATCTGGTTTCCAAAGGCGAACCTCATGTTGGATGTTATCTTTTAAAGTCCCTATGAACACATCAATCCTATTCTCCTCTAGAATATCTTTTACCCTTATATTAAATTTTTGGAAGTCGTCAATGTGATCCATCATTGAACCCTTTTGTTTGAGATTTATCAATTGGCTAAAAAAAGTGTTTCTTTTCATATCCTCATAATGTGCTATCATTTCATCTGTAAAAATAGCCCAAGTGACAATCTGTTTGCGAGAGCAAAGCCATTGATACCATAGGAACTGATTTGGTTCGAAATATAAAGTTGCAATGCGTAACTTTTGTGTGTTTTGCACATTATGGAGATCGAAAAATTGCTCCATCTGTAGTATCCATGTTCCGAGATCCTTGCCATCAAACTTCCTCATATCAATCTTTGGAACATGATGGTTCTTCATCCAATGTTAGAGTCTATGAAATCATGATTAACATTTTTTTTCTCATCATGAATTTCCTTTACTACCCTTTCGCCATTAGTAAGCATTTCATGTAGAAACTTTGTCAAATCTGTTTTAAAATTTGTCTGCAAATCTTCCATGCCTTTCTTTAAATCATCCATCTTAGCTTCCATGCCATCCATCTTAGCTTCCACGCCGTCCATCTTAGCTTCCACGTCATTCATCTTAGCTTCTACGCCTTTCTTTAAACCATCCATCTTAGCTTCCACACCTTTCTTTAAACCATCCATCTTAGATTCTACGTCTTTCTTTAAACCATCCATCTTATCTTCTATTACTTTTTGTGCGAGTGAAATTTGTTGCACTCGGTCTCATAATTTTGATATATCATGTTGCATTTCTTCCTCTTCTTCATGAGTCATGCTAGAGCTTTCAGGTTGCTTACTAGGTGTTTCCATTTTCTTTCTTCGGGGCATCAATTACTGATAATAATTCTTCATTATGCCTTTTGAATTGCTTCAAAATAATTTTTCAAACCAAGTTTATGCAAAAATTAAAAAAAAACTACACACATTTTTTCACTTTGTAGGAGCTTGATATTAAATCTGATGTATCTCTATAATTTTGGATCTCCCAGGTCTGAAATTGCTTCTTGCGGTTACCCTCTAGGTAATATTTCTAACCCCGCAAGTCTAATCAATATTGGATTCTCCAATGAAGAGTTATGCCAAATCTCCCACGATGACCTGAGTATAGACTAGTTCAGTAGAGCGAACTTGTACAATGTGCCGCAGGTCACTCTTTCAACCTTAGGTTCTAAAAATGATACCCAAACAAACTACAATCCATCCTCTTTCTATAACTTCTTACGAAAATTCAATCTGATGCTGAGAGAGAAAGTTATGATGATTTTCCAAGGTGACCTGTTTGGAATGTAATTCGGGATTTTACAAAAACCCTAACTTCCTCAGATTATATCTCCACAAATATAGTGAGACAGGATCTAAAATTCGAAGCCGATGTTTAGATTGATTTCTTCACAAATGGGATTTTTTTTTAGCTTCTGAAACTTTGTAGCGAAAGAGTTATAGTGAGCATTCCATGATAACCTGTTTTAGATGAGATTCTGGAGCTTGCAAAAAACCCTAAACTCCTCAGATCTTATCTCTGAAAATATAGCGAGACAAAATCTGAAATTCAGACTTAAGGTTCAGCAAGATTTAGTCTCAAATGGGTTTTTTTTTTAGCTTTTGAAACATTGTAGAAAAAAGTTATAGTGAAAATTACACAATGACTTGTTTGGAGCAATGAAACCCTAGAATCCAAAGCTTTGATACCAAATGTTATGGAACCAGCCCACAAAAAGATAGAAAAGATAGATCAACGTCTTAGAATTCAGCCTCTTCGAGGGGGAAACCTCCTTTACATTACACAAATGAACAATTCTTGGATGATTCAAATGAGAAAACCTCCTTTCTATATATAGGAGTCTAAGGGGTCACAATATAACCAAGCCAACCTAACAATAATAGTATAAAGGCACAAAAATAATAATAGAGGGATTATATGAGGCATAATAATAACAATATGGAGACAATAGGGGCACAACAATAACAATAATGGATACAACGACAATAGTAATGGGGGAATCACTAGTATTATAGGAACCTAACACATAAGCACATGACTATGCAGCCATCATTCTAGTTAGGGTCTAGCCATCAATGCACGATCTCAATAACAACACACACCACAACCTCATGCATGAAAACCACCATCATTGAGTCACTATACACTTGACCATAGACAAACATGAACATGAATAAGTGATGCATAACCATCCACACATATGCCTAAACACGTTTGATCAAGCATGGGTGCACGATACTTGAAATCAAACCTACAAGAATGATACATGTAACCGAGCATATAATAATGTAACCAAACATAAAAGAATGTAACCAATCATACTACAATGATACATGTAAGTGACATAAATCGACATTTAACCAGTCATATACTCATGATGATGCATTCCACAACAAAACATCAAGTTTCAAATGACGAGATCACTTCAACCATGAACAAAATCATGCAAATGCAACAAGCACATCGAATTCAAGTGTGAGAGAAACACATGAAATTAACATGCATGCATGACCAACACATAGCCCATTGAGTTTCAGGGGTGAGCCATGCTCTAATACCAATTTGTAACACCCTCTTCCCACATCTACCCAAGCAACTGGCCAGCTGAGGTAAACATGCAACGAGAGGCCACTATGATATGACTCGACCTCCTAAGTCACATTAAGGAAGTGCAACCGGTGGAAACACACCATACAAACATTCAATATCAACTATAGGACTCTTAGGAACCAATCCAATACTCTAGACATCTTGCCCTTGGGTCCCACTGAAAGTTTGGACAACTTAAGCCTTGGTCGCTCTCATGTTGTAGGCATGACAATGTCAAGAAACCGAAATTCACTCTCACAGGATTACTTGCTAGCGACCAGAGACTAAATTTGTCAATGATATGCCAACAACTTCGGGATTTGCGCCACTTTTTTAGGCCTAGAGCCCAGGTCACTGCCAAGAATTGAACCATCTCTTCATATCAGCAAAATAACATGGAAATGACAATACTAAAGAAAATACTTGTTCAAGACCTTCACTCGACCCCTACTAACCATGACATGCATTTCATCAAACATATCGCGAATATGTAATCTACAGGTGTAAATAAGAGTTCTGAGCATAGGGGTCTCATACCTAGCTGAGAATCGCTAAGAATCATTGATGCCTCAACAAACCAACTGCCATTCCATCCATTAGGTCATAGATACATTAATAATTCAATTACAAGTAAAAACATGATGAGAGCCTGTTGATGCCTCGAAAATCGCTGCAACAACATTGGGGGATAACCACCCGGTCCGGACCTTAGTACAACTCCTTTTCCGTTTGGAATGGTGGCTCCGACTGGGGATAATGGGACCAGTTTCCCAGAAATGAACAAACGGGATGAATGGATAATTGATTGACTAATCTAATGATAGGAGAATAGCTAAACTTATTAGCAAAATAAAAGAACTATCACTTATCCCGGGAACTATTATACTTTGAAGTGTAGCGCTTGATGATCTGTGTCTATGGACAGGCATATAGATGACTCCATCTAACAGACATGGACATTAATGCATTCAAGGATTACTTTACTTAAATAGTTAAGCAAAGCGATTAAAGCAATATTACTACACTTGCCATTTATATCATCGACACATATATGATTGAAAGGAAAGCACACCATAAACATCCAATAGTGGAAGAAATACAGAACTACTATTAACGCACATACATATATTCGATAATAGCAAAGATAATCAAATAACAATTCATACGAAAAGAATGAATTCAGACATAGATAAAAGTACCATATGAGCTGCTAGACACTCCCAATATCAATCGCTACTTGAGATTCTTCCTTCAACGCAGAAACACTTTCAAAGAAAGACAATAGTGCACAGTTGCATAAAAGCTTCCTTGTCAAATTTAGAATAACTGGTCCAGTTTCATAAAAGAATATGACTGAAGCACAATAGTGCAACTTCAGTCTTTAAGTCAGGTACAAAACTTTACGACCCTTTCCAAAACAATGAAAGGGTCTATAAATACTTAATTAATCTAACTATCTATAAAACAGAAATCCTACTTAATTGGTATCAATTGATTTTGATCCTATTTTCTTCAGCAATCTGGCAGTCGGCGGTCATGAATCATCAAGTAGGTTGTTTTCCTTTAAATCTGAGCTGACTTATAGCAAGCATTGGCTCCACTTCAGGTGGTTTGTTGAGGCGAGAACTGAGCTGGGCGGCATAGGTGGCATCCTGAATATCGGGGATAATATACCCGATTGCATCCGTAAGGCACTTGAGGGCGGCTCTTTATGTGTGCAGCTTTACCAAGAAGAACCAATAGGTGTCCTAGGTTAAGCTGTTAATCCCAGCAATTAATCTCCCCTTTTCCTCTAGATCTGGGTAACATGATTGCTCCAATGTTTTCATTGTTGTTAATTTTCCTGGTGTGCATTGGGAAATCATGTTTGATAAGTAGAGAGTGCTATTGACTAATTCAACTAAATTGCTTGATGTTGATTTGCATCTTGAAACTGCCCTCTCTGCTTTCATTAGCTGGGACTGCCATTCTGTAAAGAGTATATCTTTATGTGACTCTAAGATCCTTGGTAAATTCGCCGCTTGTCCTTGATCAGAATCTTGCCAGTCGAGAAATGCAGCTATCATTTCTTCATCTTGATCCAATTCAGTCCTAGCCTTGTCAACTTTATTACTTATGGATGCCGCTAATTTGCACAGTGGCTCTACTTGGGCGATTTGTTGACAAGAAGCTTAATTTGGGCTAGTAATGCAGTATTTATCTGTAGTGCTTCTGCTCTAAATTCAGCTACTTGTGGAACGCCCTTTGTCTTTTCAATTTGTGCTGATAGTTGAGCGATTTTCTCATATTTCGATTTCAGCATTTTCTCATTCGCTACCTTCAATTGCGCCAAGGCTTCTGACAATTCTTTCTGCTTTTGGATTGCGCTTTGGTCAATCCTTTGTTTTTCTGCCTGCAATTGTTGAGTTAGTTGACTGTTTAATTGCTGTTGCATCAACAATTGCTGCTCTGCTTGCTCCGCTTTCTACTTTGCTTCAGTCGGCTGTGCCTGTAACGAGAAAATCTCCTGATCCTTTGTTTTCAATAAAAGGCTTACCTCCGATGCCTTATCTATTGTCGCTGCTGAATAAGCTCCAGCATATTGTGACAGTTTTGTCAGGTCATCGGAGGGGTCAAATTCCTCCTTCCAAACCACATTGCCCGTGACTGTCTGTTCTGGGAAAAGGGGAGGTTGATCAGTCCTTCTTCTTTTCCTTTGTCGTTTAACTACAGCTTTATGCCTTGGGCTGTAGAAGACATCTAGGGGAGGAATCTCTTCTACCTGCAAAATGATTTGGTCGGAGGGGTCCTTTGGTATTATCTCTACCTCTTTAGAAATGGGTGGGCCGCTGGTTCCACTTAGAACCTGTGATGAAGTGGTTTCCTATGTGTCTGTTGCCTTTGAAGTGTCAGTGTCCTTTGAACATTCCAGACCATTGATAATGGAATCAAATTGCTTCCATTCCTGGAGCAATTTAGGATTGATATGAGTATCGACATTGACTTCAGTGGTGGTCTGTTTTTCCTTTTCAGTTTGGGTCTCCTCCCACACTTTTTCTTGTTCTTTCTTCTGATTTTCCTCCTGTGGCGTCTCTTGTTCTTTTGTTGTAACTGGAGGTTCCTTTGACTGTTGCCGATCAGGCTCGCTTGAGGATGTCGCTAGGGTTGTTGCTAATAGATCTAGAGGCAGAGTTTGCAACCTTTGTTCTCTAAATCTGTTAAATTCAGTCAACCCTTCATCATGATATTTCATTTTGGCCAATGTTTTAACCTGCATTATTGACTCAGCTGAAGAGAACAGGTCGTCAAACATATCTTCTTTATGATCAAATTTTGACAACTTGGCCTGTTCTAGTGCATTATAGGCAACTTTGTTTGGATCAAATTGCCTATTTGGAAGAGTTGCTAGAGTTAATGATTTAATCTTTGTAGCTTCTTTTTCTGCATGTTTGAGATCATGCAAGGTATAGACACCGCATCTCAAAGGAAAAGAGGGCCATCCCTGCTTCTTATTTTTCTCGAGAGTCTGTGTAACACTCTCGGCAATAATCTGGTAAGAGATTTCCCTTGCCAGCAGTTTATCGGGAATGTACAAAGGGAGGACATGAGGTTCGGCTTGGCTACCGAAAACTCTTATATAAGTGAACTTCTCCTCCCAAAACCAGCTCCCTACTGTTGTTAAATCAATCCCAGCTTGGTAGGAAATCTTGGGAATGGGTTTATCAAAAATAGAATAATAAATAGGCAACATAAAGCCATTGCAGACTTGGTACAAATTGTGCTTATAAGAGGATTTCCATAATTTCTGATGGTATATGTGAATAGGCGTGGGGTCTTGTGGCGTCCACCTCTAGCCGAGCACGGGAAATTCAGAATTAAAAGACAGGGTATCTAAAATATAGGCACTGTAATAGAATGGGGGAATTATCCTTTCAGAGATGCGAGTCTTATTCCTAAACTCAAGAACAACTTTGGCTAGTTTATCTGAGAGAATAGTGGCCCAATCCATTATTATACTGTTGCATGCCGCTTCCATTAAGGGAACCATTTCTATAGTGAAATTAGAAGAGTCGTGCAATCCCCACAATCTACACATCATTATTCCAGCGTAGCAATAAGGAGAAGCCAAGGAATCAACCGAGTACTTACCAGAAGATTCATGTTTGTGCTTTGCCGGATTTTGTCTCCAATCCCAGATGGGTTTGGATTCAACTTCGTTCTCGTTTCGAAATTTTTCCAGGAACGTCTTATTGTATGTCTTCTCTGGCTCAGGCAAATGATACGTTTGCCTTAGATCATCAGCTTTCAACGACCCGAAAATTCTCCCGTCTCTGGTGCTGAAGGTTCTATCCAGGATTGGGATTTCCTCAATTTCCCACCGCACTACATCTGTATGTGGGAGAATTTGTTCCCTAGCTGCTATCCAGTGAAGGAAGGAGTCAGCTAAGTCCTTAAGAGTACCATCAGATTTACGAGTTGAATCTGCAGTAGCTTGTACCGTTGTCACTTTAGGTTCTTCGACTTCAATCAAGTTGTAGGTACTTTGCCAAGTAGTTCTGCTGAGACCAAAACATGTAATATCCGAGATCAATCCTTTCTTTTTGTTTGAAGGATCAGTGACAGCTTGTCCTGCGGCTGGCGCAACGGAAGCGCCAGTGGTCTTCTTAGATTTCTTTCCCATTTTGTTTGAGTTTTATTCTTTGAATGAATTCTGCACAGAAGAGAAGATAAACGTAACACAGAGGAATGATAATGAAAATCCAATATGGTGAGAGCTATTGATCAATGCGTGGTGAGAGATTATCTTTAAAAATGGTCACGGATACAATCCATGGGAAGATTTTAGGACTTACAATTACATTAAACGGCCGTTTAAAACCTGCCAATCCTTAAATTCCCATTATATCATTAATCGGCTGAATGATTCGTTTAAGCGTGCTGTAGATGTTTTGGCGGTTGAGCACAGGTGAATCATTGTTTGACAGATCAAGCTTTTAATATGAATTGATCGTAATATCCCTCCATTTAAATGTTTTTTTGAAATCTGTGCTTTATCGCAATCGGCCATCGGGGAAAGCTTAACCTCTTATATTGACACTTCTTGAAACCCCGATCGCCGATAGCGATATCGCATCGCATCGGGGGTATTGGCATTATATGAGACATGTATAGTATATCGCCGATCACCGATAGCGATATCGCATCGCATCGGGGTGAATGGCCTGGGGCATTTTAAGAATGTGCATGGAATATTACCGATCGCCGATAGAGATATCGCATCGGCGGAAACCAATGTGCCACCTAGTTATGCTCCTTGTGTCATTGCGATATGCGATCTTGCGATCGCTTTATCGCAATGATAAAAGATTGATTTATTTGCATAAATGGGTTTTTCAAAAAGGTTTTTTATAATGTTTTGATTTGGTTTTTGGACCTTTTTAAATGATACAATATTGATACCAATCAAAATCTAAAGGGACCCATTTCATATGACATTTTGTGAATAAAAATGATATGAAATGGGGGGTTGTTGTAAAGCACAACAATTGGCGATTTGCTGGAAGAAACAGTTATCTCTTAAAAGTATAGAAATACTTAAACTTTTTTCAAAATAGAGTTCTAATCAAAGGGGAAAATTCTAATATAACTAGGTATATATGTATTCAGAGTAAAATGAAACTATTTTTGCTAATTTCCTCTCTTTTTAAGAAAATAGATACATTCTAAGTTTTAAATAGGCCTTTATTGGTTTATAATGATAAAATAGAATACTTTTCAAATCAGCTTTTATAGTGAACTCGTCTGTCATAGGTAGAGCCTCTGCTGCTAGCAAACGTTCATAGTTTCGACAGGGATACCTTTTAACCATGTTATTGTCCATTGTCCCATCCAATTAAGAGTGTGATTAACAGAATGAATTCAAAATATATTTTCATATTTTGTATTTCTTTTGCTTTTTCTGTTATTAATAAGATAAAAAGCCATTGTCCTGGTTTGGTAGCCAGCTATTGACAATGCCATTCACTGGTAGTAGTCTAACCGAACAAGCTGGCTCGTGATGAGACCCCTTGTCTTACAATTCTTAAGCCATTACCCTGCTATGGTATGCAGTATTGGTAATGTCAGTTAAACTATTTCCCTATGATCATGGTAAACAGGCTTGTAATAAGACCTCTTATCTTTTATATCATATTTTTAGAATTACACTCTGAGTAATCATAAACTTTGGTGAATGGGATGGACAATTTTCTCCTTAAGAGTAGATGGATGACAGGGTAAGAGTTGAAGATGCTGAAGTTGGATTAGCTTCTATCTTGATATTGATAACCTTTTGTGACCAATTTGAAAACAGAAAATGATTTACAATACTTCTAAATTTTGAGAGGAGTTCACAAAACTTGAAGTGTGGTTTCAGAATACAATGATACCTAGTTTCCTAGAAATTATCCCTTTTGGTTAAGACTTCTATTATTTTAAAAGAAAATATCATATTACTTCTGTGGATCAAGTTTTCAAACACAGCAAAGGTCAATGGAAGATACCTTACAACATTATTTTTTAAAAAATCCTGCAAACTACAAAACTCTATTAAACTAAAAGGAGAAGGGGTTACCTCCTCAATTAAAGAATTTTTTCAAGATGAGGCCATTAACAGGAAGAGAATCTCTCAAACCTGATAAATCTTGCAATATGAAGGTAAAATGGCCTATCTTCTCACAGATCTGAAATGGTCCAAGCCACATCTTTTGGAACTTGGTGTGTTTTCCCTTGTCCTCATGGGCTTTGTCCCATTTCAGAACCAAATCACCGACTTGAAATTGTTTTGAACTGGATGAGACTGAATCAAAAGCTGCCTTGATGATTTGCTGATGTTTGGCATGAATAACCCTGGCTTTTTCTCTTTCCTCTTCTAATTTTAGAATTTGATCATGTCTAAGCTGAATAGAAGAAGAAGGACTTTCCTCAATGAATTGAACTAGGGCTAAAGAAGGAAGAACAAGATTTGTGGGTAGTACTGCTTCTTTTCCATACACAAGATTGAATGGAGAAGATCCTATAGAAACTTTCTGTGTTATCCTATCAGCCCATAATGCAAACATTAAGGATTTGTGCCAGTTTTTATGATTCTGTTCGATAGTTCGCTTAATGATTTTGATCAGATTTTTATTGGTAGACTCTACTAAACCATTACCCTAGGGATAGTAATTAGCAGAATATTTCAATTTAAATCCTCTTTTAATAGCGAAATCAAACATAGCATTGCCTGAGAAGTAAGATGCATTATCAAAAACAAGAGCATTTGGGACACCAAACCTGGTAATGATGAATTGATCTATGAATTCAATGATTGCTTCAGAATTTGCTGTCTTCAAAGGAATTACTTCAACCCACTTAGTAAAATAATTTGTAGCAGTAAGGATATACTTATGCTATTTGGAAGAAGGTGGAGTAATTTCCCCAATGATGTCCAATCCCCATTGCTCAAATGGTTGTTCAATGTTGACTAGTTGCAGTTGGAAAGCTGATTTTCGTTGTCTTCCACTAGAAGTTTGACAATTGCGACATTTTCTTACATACTCATGGGCATCTCTAAACAGAGTGGGCCAATAGTATCCAGCATGAATAATTTTGTGAGTTGTTGTGTCAGCTCCAAAATGTCCTCCTGCTGGTCCATCATGTAGCTCCTGCAAAACCTTTTGTGCTTCAGGTTTCTCAAGGCATCTTAATAAGATTGAATCATAATTCTGCCTAAAAATCACATCATCAATAATTGTAAAATTTTTCGCTTTTAACCTAATGGCCCTTTTATTTTTGTAAGACAGGTTAGGAGGTGCATAACTATTTTTCAAATAAAAGATTAAATCTGCATATTGAGACTCAGAATCAGTAACACTTATCTGGTTAACTTCTTCAGTTTGATCTGTACCACTTGATTCTGGAATGTTGGATGCTCCTACCAATAACCTGCAAAAACCTTGGCCCCTAAAAATCTTTGTTGGCTTAATTTCTAAGTCATATTCTTGAAGTGCTGTGACCCAATTTGCCCTTTTTTCACCCAGTTCTCTTTGGATTAATAGTTGCCTAACTGCAGGGAAAGGAACTATAACTTTTGTGTGGGTTTTCAAAAGGAAAGGTCTATAATTTTTGACCGCTTTAAATACAGCAAAGGCTTGTTTTTCTACTTCGGAGTAATTCAATTCAGCACCCTGAAGATTTGAACTAAAAAATGAAATGGGTGCTTCCAAATTGTGATCGTTGAGTTGCGTGAGTACTGCTGCATAAGAAGAGGTGGATGCGATAGTATATAATGTAAAATGATTAGAAAAATTGTGAGTATTTAAGGCTGGGGCATTGATTATTGATTGCTTGATTAAATCAAATGCTTCTTTTTCTGTTAATCCCCACTTAAAGACTGAATTTTTCTTGATCATAGTTTGAAGTGGCAAAATAATTTGAGAAAAGTCTGGAACAAACCTTTTAACAAAACTGATTTGGCCTAAAAATGACTGCATGGATTTCTTATTATGTGGAAAAGGGATTTCAGATATTTCTTTGATCCGATCAGGATCAATATAAATGCCATCTTTAGACACAATAAAGCCTAAGAGCTTCCCTTGGTCAAGAGCAAAGAAAGATTTTTTAGGGTTAAGAGAAATACCATATCTTTTGCAGCGTTGAAAGATTTGATTTAGGTCATGCAAATGATTGGACCTCTCTTTAGAGAATACAGTAATATCATCTAGATAGACGACTACTGTTCTATTAATCATCCCTTTAAAAGCTATATCCATCGCTCTTTGGAATGTCTCTCCTGCATTAATAAGTCTGAAAGGCATTTTTTGATATGCATATGTTCCCCATTTTGTTCTGAATGTGGTCTTAAGCTAGTCATCAGGATGAACCAAAACTTGGTTATATCCTGAGAAACCGTCTAGAAAGGACATTAATTCAGAGCCTGCTACTGATTGGAGTATTTGCTCCATGGTAGGTAATGGGAAATTGTCTTTTAAGCTCGCTTTGTTCAAACTTCTGAAATCAATACAAATCTGAATGTCGCCATTTTTCTTTCTGACTGGCACCATATTGGAGACCCAGTTTGAGTCTCTGACTGGAAAAATAATCTTGGCTTTCAAGAGTTTGTTAAGTTCAGTTTTTATTTGACTCTCTAAGCTTGGATGTATTTTTCTTAACTTCTGCTGAATTGGTTTCTGATCGGGAAGCACTGGAATGGTATGCTGGATAATAGATGTATCATATGTCTTCAAATCATCATATTTCCAAGCAAAAACCTGTTTATTTTTCCTTAACAGTTTAATGAATGCCTCTTTTTCTTCCAAGGAAAGTCCTAATCCTAAATTAATGTTTTGAGGAGTTTGATCAGTACCAATATTTATCAACTCAAACCGTAGGGTAGAACTTTGGAGCTTTGTATTAGTCACAGGTTTAAACCTGTCTTTAATATCATAAAGATCTTCCATCTTTACCACAGGTTTAGGAATTGAATTTTCCTGAGGTGTTTCTCTCATTTGAAGGTCATGCTCATTTTCCTCAATAATTTGATTATCATAGGACTTTTCAGAAGTTAAGAATTGTAAAATATCCTCATCATGGTTGAATACTCTCCAATTAGTGACATTGTCAGGAATTGATGGCCTAAAAAGCAATTCTACTGAAAATTTATCTGGGATGTAGTCTTCAGAAGGTAGGAGCTTGGAAGCTACATTGGCTAGCAAGTCGGCTGCTGAGTTTTGAGACCTCGGGATGGAGGAAATATTGAATGCCGAAAAGTGTGAGGTGAGTTCTTGTACTAGCGACTGATAATGTTTAAGATGATTTGAAAGACAATGAATTGTATTTCTCACCTGTTTGATAATAATTTCAGAATCGCCGAATACTTTTAAATATTGCACTTTAAGGCCGATTTCTTTATACAGTCCTTGGACTAAGGCTTCATATTCGGCTGTATTGTTAGTGCACTCAAATTCCAGCCTACAAGACAACATTGTTTTTTCACCTTGTGGGCTAACCAAAATACATCCTGCTCCTGAGCCCTCACTAGATTTGGACCCATCGAAATATAACGACCAAAATAAAGAAGTATTAACAATTTTATTTACAGTTTTCTCAGTATCATTGAAACATCTAGACCTATCTGTTTGTGAAAAATTCTCAATCTGAGATGTAAAATGGTTTACTGAGAAAAGGGATGGCTGGGAAGTAAAGTTGCCAAAGAATGACTCAGATGAATAATTTCCCAAAATGTTGTTATTAAATGCTACCGGTTGGTTTTCTTGCTCAAATTCAGTAACTGTATGGGTCATATGTTTTTCTCGATCAATCCTTATTTGATTTGGCTTACCCTTATAGGGAAGCCACATATGTGACCAATCAGTAGAAATATACCCATGTAGTTTTTCATACCAATCCCTACTCAAGATTAAACCGTAAAATTCAGGTATATCGGCTATTAGGATATCAATCCTTTGTACTACCCTGGGGTCAACAGATAACCTGATAGTTACGGAATTAATCTCTCCTACAACCTGTACTTTGGTCCTGTCCAATTGTACAATATGAATAGCAGACTTCTGGGGTTCAATGTTCAGTTTTGAACAAACTGAAGTTGGCATTATGTTAGAAGATGCCCCTAAGTCAATCAAACAGTTGTGCAGGTTTCTGTTGTAGATCTCATAGGTTAGAAGGAAAGGTGGAGTATGAGAGTTTGATCTATCTCCAATCAAAACCGCATCGGTAGCTTCAACCATACCGGGAGGAGGTTGCCCTGAATCATTAGCAGCTTTAGCACTGGGAAGAGGTGAAGAAGGAACAGCATTCAATTCTTTGAGAAGCAATTTCTGTTGACGTTTTAATTTACTAAGTTCAAACATAGTAATGTTTGCTTTAGTTTTCTTCATATCATCAACAATATTGTACTCCATTGAATCAGATACCACTAATGTTTTAGATGTTGAAGGAGTATTAGAAGTTGAAGGCTGGTCTTGGGGGACTGCTGCAAGTGATTTCTTTGTAGGTATTTTTTCTTTGGTTGTAGCAGCACCTGCACTCCTTTTCTTCGATGTTGCCTGAACAGGTTCGGAAGTACTTTTACTCCTAGTAGTGACCGGGAATGCTTCTTCCTCATTGTCGGTATCGGAATTGGCGAGTATAAAATCCCACATTCCATGACATTCAACTACTTCTTCTTCAACATCAGTTGGTGAGATTGTTTCATCTTCCTCTTCTTCCTGTTCTGAATCTGCATTAGATATGACATTCGGTGGCTTTGATTCGGTTTTCTTATAAGTCCTAAAGGGTCTTTGGTTGAAGTTTCGGCTACCTGTTTTTTTATTTCAACCATTTCATTTGACAAAGTTTTTAGGACTTTTTGTAAACCTTCCATGTCATATGGGTCTTTTGGGGTTTTCTTCCTTGAGTCATCTTTAAAAGAGACTTTTTTGGTTTTTCTGTCTTCCAGAGCAGCTTTCTTTTCTAGAGCATTGATACGTTTCTCCACAGCAAGTGCTTCTTTCATGTTTTCGGCTAAGGTAGGTTTCCCAACCCTATCTACAAAAATGGCTATATTGGCAGGTAGGGCGGTTATATACCATTCGCTTCGAATTTGTTCACTTGGTTTGGAGGCCGTCGGGATTTTATTGAGGAGTTTATTGAATCGAGCATTAAATTCCTTAATTGGTTCCTTATGCTCTATCCTAAGATTGGAGAGATAGTTTATTAGCGTAGCCAAGGACCTATCATCTCCATATTTGGTAAGAAACTCCTCTTGGCAAGTGTTCCAACTAGTAATGGAACCAGAGGGTAAAGAAAAATACCAGGATCCTGCTGATCCTTGCAAGGTGTAAGGGAAAAGTCTAACAACAACATCTTCTTCTGTTACTCCTTTCAAGTTGACTACCAACATGAAATTATTAATATGTTCCTCAGCCTGGGTCCCATCATCTGGGTTAAACTTGGGTAGCCATTTTTCAGGAGCATCTGGTAATGCATGCAATGGTGCAGGCATGTTGACTGCACCAGGCCTGGTCCATGGATCTGCCATTGTAATAGCAGTAGTGGTTGATACTACTGTTTGAATTCCAAATGTCTGGGAAGGAAAGAATGTTGAGGAGTGAGCAGGTTGGGATGTTACAGTACTGTTGTGCCCTACAACAACCCCCCATTTCATAACATTTTTATCACAAACAATTAACATATGAAATGGGTCCCTTTTAAAATTTTAATTGGCATTAATGAATTTGTTCAGAAAAGGTATGATAATCAAATGAATTTGTGAATATAAAGCCTTTTTGAACAAATAATAAGCAATTTTTGGTCAAGTCCGAAAAGCAATCGCAAGATCATTTGCTACCTTGGTTCTTTCCGATGCGATATCGCTATCGGCCATCGGCGATAGCCAATGCACACACAGAAAAAGCACATGTCTTTTCACGATGCGACACAATATCGGCGATCAACTATCGGCGCTGCTTCTTATGAAAAGTCTTTTAAACTTCGACCCGATGCGATATCGCTATCGGCAGTCGAAAGAATCCCATACATCTTCATAAGACGTTCAGATCTTTTCCCGATGCGATAAGATATCGCTATCGGTAGCCGGTAAATCAATTGATATACATTTAGGGATTATGTTCGCACGCTAAATATGATGCAATGTCGCAATCGGCATTCGCCAAGATCTTTCCCAAATGATAATGCCACTCACACCCCCGATGCGATGCGATGACTCTTAATGATGACCTGAATTCCTAAAAGGTGATTATTTCAAAGCTTTAAAGTTATATTTAAATCCGATTTGACAAAAGCACAAATTTCAAAATGCCGTTAAGTAAAGGGATAAGGTAATGCATGCGTATTTAAAGCTTTGCCCCTTCGAATTAACGAACAATTACGATTAGACCTTTGAAAAAATCTGTTGCACGCTTTAAGGGGTCATTCGGTTTAATAACTTAAGTAATGGTCATTTATGGAGCTGCAGGCTGTAAAATCACCATCATTGCATCTGCGGTGCCCTCTCAAATCATTAGATCCGCAGCCACTTTTAGAAATAATCTCACCACGCTTCAAATAATATATCTATCCCGTTATGGATTGTCATTGTTATTTCCTTGTTACGATTTCTCTTGCATTTGTGTAGAATTCAACCAACGAGAGAAGTTTGAATATGATGGGAAAGAAATTCAAGAAGATGGCAGGTTCTACTGCGACACCTGTCTCAGGCCAAGCTGCTATAGTTTCAAAGAAAGGCTTAATCTCAGACACTACATGCACTGGTCTTCCTAGCACTACATGGCAAGGTACATACAATTTGCTAGAGGCAGAGCAACCAGAAAAGACAGTAACTGAGGCTAGTGTGGATGAATTGAGGAAGTCCGAGGCAACTCTCAAAGATTTGGCCGACTCCTTTCTGCACAGAATAGCAGCCAGAGAACAAGTCCTGCCTTATACTGATGTGGTACGCTGGGCAATTGAGGAAATCACCCTCACTGATAGAACCTTTCATACAAAGGATGGAAGGATTTTCGGTTCCTTCAAGCCTGAAGACTTGAGACGGATGTATCATTTGCCCAAACCTGAGCAAGTCTATAACAGAGCCTTTGTGGAGAAGTTCGCGAAAGAGAATGAATCACCATCCGACCTCTCCGAGATTGGAGGCAAAATCCAGCTAAACACAAGCATGATATGTCGGGTAAGTACTCCAATGCTTCTTTGGCTTCACCTTATTGCTATGCTGGGATTATGATGTGTAGATTGTGGGGATTACATGACTCTGCAAATATCCATATTGATATGGTTCCCTTAATGGAAGCGGCCGTCAATAGTATAATCATGGATTGGGCCACTATTCTGTCTGATAAATTGGTCATAGCTATTCATGAGTTTAGGGCCAAAACCAGAGTCACCGAGAGGAAAATCCCACCCTTCTATTACTCTGCCTACATTATGGATACTCTTTGTTTTAATTCTGAATTTCCTGTCCTTGGTTGGAGATGGACCACCCATGACCCAACACCCATTCACCTGTACCATCGGAAATTATGGAAACCTTCTCATAAAGACCATTTGTATCAAATCTGCAATGGTTTCATGGTGCCCGTTCACTATTCTATTTTTGACACACCTATCCCAAGAATTTCCTATGAAGCTTCTTTTGACCTACCAGCCGTAGCCCATTGGTTCGGCGAAGAACATTTTACCTATATTAGAGTTTTTGGAAGCAAGGCTAGGCCACATGTCCTCCCCTTGTACATCCCAGATAAATTGTTAGCCCGGAAATCTCCTACCAGATTATGTCTGAGGGTGTCACACAAACTCTCAAAGAGGAGAAAAAGAGAGGATGGCCCTCTTTTCCTTTAAGAATTGGAGTTTATACGCTGCTAAATTATAAGCATGCAGAAAAGGAAGCAGCAAAACTCCAAATGATATCCCTGGCTTCTATTCCAAATAGACTCTATGATCCAAAAAAGACTGCTTTCATTGCCTTGGAACAGGCCAAACTGTCAAAGGTTGTTCATCAAGAAGATCAGTTTGACGACCTGTTCATGAGTGCCGATTCAATAAGCCAAGTCAGACAACTTGCTTCACTGAGATATGAAGATGTGGAGTTAACTGAATTTAATAAACTTAGAAAGCAAAGGTTGCAAACTTTGCCTCTAGATTTATTATCCACAACCCCAACATCCTCCTCAAGTGAGTCTGGTCAGCAGCAAATACACCTATCTCCTGTTACAACTAAAGAGTATGATAAACAACAGGAAGAAAGGCAAAACAAGCTGCAAGCAGAGAAGCATAGGAGAGAGCAGATAGAAAGGCAGCAAAAGGCACAAAAGGATCAAGAGAAAAGAAAACAAAAGGAGTTAGAAGAACAGAGGAAAAGAGAAGAAGAAGAGAAGGCAAAGAAAGAACTGGAAGATAGGCAGAAAAGGGAATTGGAGGAACAGCAGCAAAGAGCACAAGAGGAGCAACAGCGGAAGGCATTCGAGGAACAGCAGAGGATTGAGCGAGAGAAAGAACAGAGTAAAGCTCACACAGAACAAAGTGAGCAAATCTCAACTGATCATGAATTAATTAAAGAATGGAACCAATTTGATTCCATTATAAGTGGTAAGGAAGCCTCCAAAGACTCAGACGCCTCTAAAACAAATAATGCTCCCAATACTACTTCTTCTCCGGTTCTAGAAGGAACCAGCGGCCCACCCATGGTACAGAATGTTGAGGTAATCACTCAAGACCCATCCGATCAAATTGATCTTCAGGTAGAGGAAATTCCTCCCCTAGACATTTTCTACAGCCCAAAGCATAGAGCCGTTGTAAGGCGCTCTAGGAAAAGACGAAGGCTTGATCAACCTTCTATTTCACCTGAGCAAACAGTCACGGGCAATGTGGTCTGGAAGGGAGAATTAGATCCCTCTGAAGATCTGACAAAGCTATCGCAATTTGCGGGAGCTTATTCAGCGGCAACTATTGACAAAGCATCCGAAGTAAGTCTTCTTTTGAAGACTAAAGAGCATGAGATATATGCATTGCAGGCAGAAGTGATAGAGGCAAGAAATAAGGCAGCGCAGTTAGAGGAACAGTTGCTGGCTCAGCAGCAAGAAAATAATTCGTTAACCCAGCAGCTGCTAATCGAAAAACAGAGGATAGACCAAAGTGGCATTCAGAAAGCACAAGAATTGTCAGAGGCATTATCTCAGTTAAAGGCATCGAATGAGCTGATGATGAAATCTAAAGACGAGCAAATAATTCAGCTATCAGCACAGCTCGAAGGTATTAAGAGCGCCCAGAGTATTGATGATTTCAGAACAGAGGCAACTCGAATAAACAGCGCATTGATATCTCAAATCAGGCTCTTGTGCCAACAACTTGTTGAAGCTGAATCACTTTGTGAAACATCTACAACAGTGTGTGAACAAATCGAGAAAGCCAGGAGTAAGTTGGATCAGGCTGAAGATGATATAACAGAATATATTGAATGGCAAGACACTCCAGAAGGGAAAGCAGCAAACTTGTCCCGAATCCATGTAACATACAAGGACATACTTTTCATGGAATGGAACACACAGGTGATGAAAGCAGAAAGAGCAGCCTCCAGATGCAAAATGATTGCCAACAACATGATCAATCTAGTTAATGATACATTGTATCTGGCAAACATGATTTCACAATGCACACCTGGAAACATAACAACAGCAAACATGCTGGAGCACAGGAATTACCCTGATCTGGAGAAACAAGGGCGGTTAATTGCTGGAGTAAATACCTTGACCGCCGACGCATACTGGCTTTTTCTGATTAAACCACATTCTCAAAGGTCGGCTCTTAACTGTCTAACAGATGCTCTCCGGTACCTGATTGCCGACATTCAAGATGCCACATATGATGCACAGCTGACTTCACGCCTCAATACTCCACCAGAAGTAGAGCCAATGCTGGCGATATGTCAGCGAAGGAGTAAAGGCAAAGAGACCTCTGAATGAAGCATCGTCGCCGACTGCCGAATCACCAAAATACAAGATGATGTTTGTTAATGCCGATTTAGTAGCTTTTCAGTTTTAGATTTTTAGATATTTAGATTAGCATAGTATTTATAGACCCTTTCATTGTTTTGGAAAGGGTCGTAAAATTTTGTAAAAGACTTAAAGGTTGAAGTTTGCACTATTGTGCTTCAGTCTATATTCTTTTTGAAACTCGACCACTGGTTCTTAATTTTGCTTAGAAGGCTGTTTTAAGTAAATTATGCACTATTGTCGTTTGCTTGGAATGCTTTCTGGTTTGAAGGAAGGACCGCGACGTAGCGATTAATATATTGGATTGATCAAACAGCTTACATGGTACTATTATCTGCATCTGTTCTTTTTCTATTATATGAATTGCTGTGTTATTATTTTTGCTATTGTTGAATACATGTATGCAATATAACAGCAAGTCTTCATTTCATATCACTATTGAATGTTTTGGGATTTGTTATCTCTCTTACTCATGCGTGTAACAATGATATAAATGACTGAGTGCAGTAATTCGCTATTATCGCTCTGCATAACTAATTATGCAGAGCAATCTTAAATGATTTAACATTTATGCTTATTGTTAGTGTCATCTATATGCCTGCCATTAAGCATAGATTATCAAACGCTGCATTCTCCGAATCGATAAATCCCAGGATTAGCTTATAGTTATTATATTTCTCTTGTAGTTTAGTTATTTATTTATTATCACCTTATATCGTAAATCATTCATCCATCCCGTTTACTTATAATATTTGGGAAACTGGTCCCATTATCCCCAGTCGGAGCCACTATTCCAAACGGAAAAGGAGCTGCACTAAGTTCCGGACCGGGTGGTTTCCCCGATGTTGTTGCAACGAATTTCGGGGCATCAACATTTTTGGTGCTAGAAGGAGGGCCATTGACTGTGAATGGCAAGTAGGTCCAAATATGCAAACCATTCTAAGAGTAATTCTCCCTCCAAATCCTCTTCTCCTTCTCAATCGCATGCTGGTTCTCCACCACACAATCGAGAAAAAGAGGAATCAATCACCACTGCTCATACCCATCATATTTCAGAACATTTAAGTCTTGAATCCCTGAAGTTCAGTCTCTTATCCATAAACTTCAGAGCTTCTCGATTTCGCCTCATAAATCTGAAGTATCACAAAGCAGTGTGACCTCGCAGTTAAACTTATCCCATCCACTTACCAGACTTCAGAGCGAAAAACTCGGTATTGAACCTACTAAGTTCCCTTTACCAAAAAGGAAAAAGGCTAAGAAGATTACTGAAGTATCTGATAGTGAAGATCTTTCTTCCATATCCTCCATCTCAACTCCTCCTCTGCGAAGTCAACCATCCACTCCTCCGTTACACACTGTTGTTCATCAGGGAATAATTACTACAGCATCTCAAACTACTCACTCTTCAACAACTTCTTCTCCTCAGTCATTTGGAATCCCAACAGTAGTAACAACTATTATCGCCAGCATAATGGCAGATCCATGGACTACGCCAGGTGCAGTCAATATGCCCGGACCATTACATGATCTACCTGATGCTCCCGAAAAATGGTTGCCTAAATTTAATCCAGATAACGGAACACAAGCTGAAGAACATATTAACAATTTCATGTTAGCAGTTAACTTAAAAGGAGTGACAGAACAAGATGTTGTTGTCAGGATTTTCCCTTATACCCTGCAAGGATCGGCAGGATCCTGGTACTTCTCTTTACCTTCTGGTTCTATTACCAGCTGGACCACATGCCAAGAGCAGTTCCTTACCAAATATGGAGATGACAAGTCTCTAGCCACTTTAATAAATGACCTCTCCAATTTGAGAATAGAGCATAGGGAACCAATAAAGGAGTTTAATGCTCGATTCAACAAACTCCTAAATAAAATCCCCACCGCTTCGAAACCAAGTGAACAAATTAGGAGCGAATGGTATATTACTGCCCTCCCTTCCAACATAGCTATTTTTGTTGACAGGGCTGGCAAACCTACCTTAGCTGAAAATATGAAAGAAGCACTTGCCGTTGAAAAGCGTATTAATGCTCTAGAGAAAAAAGCAGCCTTAGAGGATAGAAAATCCAAAAAAGTTTCATTTAAAGAAGATTCTAAGAAAAAGACCCCAAAGGACCCATACGACATGGAAGGTTTACAAAAAGTCCTCAAAACATTGTCTAATGAAATGGTTGAGATTAAAAAACAGGTGGCTGAGACTTCAAACAAAAGACCATTTAGAACCTTCAAGAAAACTGAAACAAAGCCACCCAATGTTATATCTAATGCAGACTCAGAACAGGATGAAGAGGAAGAAGAAACAACTTCTCAAACAGATGAAGAAGAAGAAGTAGTTGAATGCCATGGCATGTGGGATTTTATACTCCCAAACTCTGACAATGAGAATCAAGAAGAAGCATTTCCTGTTACTACAAGAAGTAAAATCGCTTCTGAACCTACTCAAACAACTACAAAAAAGAGGAGTGCAGGTGCTGCCTCACCAAAAGAAAAAGTTCTTCCAAAAAAGTCTCCGATAGCAGCCCCTCAAAACCAGCCTCTAATTTCTAATTCTCCTTCGACATCTAAGACATTAGTGGTATCTGACTCCATGGAGTATAATATTGTTGATGATATGAAAAAGACTAAGGCAAACATAACCATGTTTGAACTAAGTAAGTTAAAACATCAGCAGAAATTACTCCTAAGAGAATTTAATGCTGTCCCCTCTTCTCCTCTTCCCAGTTCAAAAGCTGCTAATGATTCAGGACAACCCCCTCCAGATATGGTCGAAGCTACCGATTCGGTTCTGATCGGAGATAGATCCAATTCTCATACCCCACCTTTCTTGCTCACCTATGAAATCTATAATCGAAATCTGCATAACTGTTTAATTGATTCAGGGGCTTCATCTAATATTATGCCAGCTTCAGTTTGTTCTAAACTGAACATAGAACCCCAGAAGTCCGCTATTCACATTGTACAGTTAGACAGAACCAAAGTACAGGTTATAGGAGAAATCAATTCCGTGACTATCAGGTTGTCTGCTGATCCCAGAATAGTACAGAGAATAGATATTTTGATAGCTGACATACCTGAATTCTATGGCTTAATTTTGAGCAGGGATTGGTCTGAAAAACTCCATGGATACATTTCCACGGATTGGTCACATATGTGGCTCCCCTACAAGGGTAAGCCAAATCAAATAAGGATCGACCGTGAGAAACACATGACCCACACAGTAACCGATTTCGAACAAGAAAACCAACCTGTGGCCTTCAACAACAACATTTTGGGAAATTATTCCTCAGAATCATTCTTTGGCAACTTTGTTGCCCAATCTTCCCCTTTTTCAGTTAAGTTGCCCAATCTTCCCCTTTTTCAGTTAACCATTGTACATCTCAAGTAGAAAATTTTTCACAAACCAATTTATCCAAATGCTTCAATGAAAATCAAAAGGATTTAAATATTTTGTTAATTCTCCTTTATTTTGGTCTTTGTATTTTGATGGCTCTAAGTCCAGCGAGGGCTCAGGAGCAGGTTGCATTTTGGTTAGTCCGCAAGGCGAAAAAACGATGCTTTCCTGTAGATTAGAATTTGAATGCACCAATAACACGGCTGAATACGAAGCTCTAGTGCAGGGATTATATAAGGCAATTGACCTTAAAGTCCAATATATAAAAGTATTCGGCAATAGTGAGATCATTGTTAAGCAGGTAAGGAATACAATTCATTGCCTTTCAAGTCACCTTAAGCATTATCAATCGCTAGTGCAAGATCTTACTTCGCATTTCTCAGCATTCAACATTTCTTCAATTCCAAGATCACAAAACTCAGCAGCTGATTTACTAGCCAACGTAGCTTCCAAACTCCTCCCTTCCGAAGACTATAGTCTTGATAGATTTTCTATAGAATTAATTTTTAGACCTTTAGTTCCTGATAACATCACCAACTGGAGGGTTTTCAACCATGACGAGGACATCTTGCAATTCTTAACCTCTGAAAAATCCTATGACAATCAAATCATTGAAGAAGATGAGCATGATTCTCAAATGAAAGAAACATCTCAAGATAACGCGATTCCTAAGCCTGTAGTAAAGCTCAAAGACCTTTATGACATTAAAGATAGGTTCAAACCTGTAATTAATGCAAAACTCCAAAGCTCTACTCTTAGGTTTGAATCAATTAATTTGGGAACAACTCAAGCTCCTCAAAATATCAACTTAGGACTAGGACTTTCTCTAGAAGAAAAGGAAGCATTCATCAAACTCTTAAGGAAAAACAAGCAAGTTTTTGCTTGGAAGTATGACGACCTCAAGACATATGATACATCTATCATACAACATACTATTCCTATGCTTCCCAATCAAAAACCGATCCAGCAGAAGTTAAGAAAAATACATCCAAATTTGGAGAGCCAGATAAAGTCGGAACTTAATAAGCTCTTAAAAGCTAAGATTATCTTCCCTGTCCGACACTCAAACTGGGTCTCCAATATGGTACCAGTCAGGAAGAAAAACGGCGACATCCGAATCTGTATTGATTTCAGAAACTTGAATAAGGCAAGATTAAAAGATAATTTCCCACTCCCTACCATGGAACAAATCCTCCAATCGGTAGCAGGATCTGAATTGATGTCCTTTCTCGACGGTTTCTCAGGATATAATCAAGTGCTGGTTCATCCTGATGACCAATTAAAAACCACATTCAGAACAAAATGGGGGACTTATGCATATCAAAAGATGCCTTTTGGACTCATAAACGCAGGAGCAACATTCCAAAGAGCTATGGATACAGCCTTTAGAGGGTTAATTAATCGAACAGTAGTCGTCTACCTCGATGATATTACTGTATATTCTAAGAAGAGATATAATCACTTGCATGATTTAAATCAGATTTTTCAACGATGCAAAACATATGGTATCTCTCTTAACCCGAAAAAGTCTTTCTTTGCTCTTAACCAGGGTAAGCTTTTAGGGTTTATTGTATCTAAGGATGGCATTTATGTAGATCCTGATCGAATTAAGAAAATTTCTGAAATTCCTTTTCCACACAACAAAAAATCGATGCAGTCGTTTCTAGGACAGATTAATTTCGTTAAACGATTTGTTCCAGATTTTTCACAGATTGTACTACCACTACAAACGATGATTAAAAAGAATTCAACCTTCAGATGCGGATTAGAAGAAAAGCAAGCTTTTAATGACATTAAGCAATCAATAATCAATGTCCCAGCTCTGAATACTCCAAATCTTTCTAATCATTTTACATTATATACCATTGCATCCGACTTATCTTACGCAGCAGTGCTCACCCAGTTGAATGATAACAATTTGGAAGCGCCCATCTCGTTCTTCAGTTCAAACTTTCAAGGCGTCGAATTGAACTATTCCGATATTGAGAAACAAGCTTTTGCTGTCTTTAAAGCAGTCAAACATTATCGACCCTTTCTTTTAAAAACCCATACTAAAGTGATAGTTCCTTTCTCAGCAGTTAGGCAACTATTAATCCAAAAGGAATTGGGTGAAAAAAGAGCAAATTGGGTCGCAGCTCTCCAAGAATATGATCTAGAAATAAAGCCAGCAAACTTTGTTAAAGGTCAAGGTTTTTGTAGGATATTAGCAGGAGCATCAAACATTCCGGAATCAAGTGATACAGAGCAAACCCAAGAAGTTAATCAGCTAAGTATTCCCGATTCTGAATCTCAATATGCAGATCTGATCTTTTATTTAAAGAATGGTTATGCACCTACCAATTTGTCCTACAAGAACAAAAGGGCCATTAGATTGAAAGCTAAAAGTTTTTCCATTATTGATGATCCGCTCTTCAGAAGAAACTATGATTCTGTCCTATTAAGATGCCTTGAGAAACCTGAGGCTCAAAAGGTTTTGCAGGAGCTACACGACGGACCAGCAGGAGGACATTTCGGAGCTGATACAACAGCTCATAAAGTCATCCATGCTGGATACTATTGGCCTACTTTGTTTAAGGACGCTCACGAATATGTAAGGAAATGCATCAAATGCCAAACTGCCAGTGGAAGACAACAAAAACCAGCTTTCCCTTTGCAACCAATCAACATTGAACAACCTTTTGAACAATGGGGATTGGACATCATTGGAGAAATTAATCCTTCTTCTTCCAGGCAGCACAAATATATCCTTACAGCAACTGATTACTTTACAAAGTGGGTAGAAGCAGTTCCGTTAAAGACAACAAACTCTGAGGCGATCATTGAATTTATAGATCAGTTCATCATTACCAGGTTTGGTGTTCCAAACGCTCTTGTCTTTGATAATGCTTCTTACTTCTCAGGCAATGCGATGATTGATTTCGCTATCAAAAGAGGGTTTAAATTAAAGTATTCTGCTAACTACTACCCTCAGGGCAATGGCCTAGCAGAATCAACTAATAAGAATCTAATCAAAATCATTAAGCGAACAATCGAAGAGAATCATAAGAACTGGCATAAATCCTTGGTATTTGCATTATGGGCGGATAGGATAACACAGAAAGCTTCCATAGGGACCTCTCCGTTTAATCTTGTCTACGGAAAAGAAGCAATCGTACCAACCAATCTTCTTCTTCCATCTCTAGCCCTAGTGCAATTTATTGACGAAACTCCTTCTTCCTCTATCCAGTTTAGATATGATCAAATTCTCAAACTTGAAGAAGAAAGAGAAAAAGCCAAGGTTACACACGCAAAACATCAGCAAGTCATTAAAGCAGCTTTTGATCTAGCCTCATCTAGTCCTAAACAATTCCAAGTCGGAGATCTAGTCCTGAAATGGGACAAAGCCCATGAAGACAAAGGTAAACATTCCAAGTTTCAGAAACTGTGGCTTGGACCATTTCAGATCTATGAAAAAATAGGCCATTCCACTTTTATACTGCAAAATCTATCAGGGGTGAGAGATTCTCTCCCTGTCAATGGTCTAATCTTGAAGAAATTCTTTAATTGAGGAGGTAACCCCTTCTCTTTGTAGTTTGATAGTTTTTATATAGTTTGTAGGATTTGTAGAAATAAGGATTTGGGACATCTTCCATTGACCTTTCGCTGTAATTTAAAGTTGTCTCGCCATGACACTATTAGTATTTACTTTTGGATAATAGCGTCTTAAACCAAGAGAGATCATTTCTAGGAAATTAGATATCTTTTTATTCTGAACATCACAGTCTAACCTTTGTAAACTTCACTCTGAACGAAGTTCTATGAGTCATCTTGGGTTTTCAAAATTAGTCTCCAAAGGTTATCTATATTAAAATAGGAGCTAATCCATCTTCAGCATCTTTAACTCTTAAACCTGTCATCCATTTACTCTTAAGAAGATAGTTGTTCATCCCATTCACCAAAAGTTTATGATTACTCAGAGTGTAATTCTAAAATATAAAAGATTAAAGATAAGAGGTCTTATTACAAGCCTGCTTACCATATTCATAGGAAAATAATTTAACTGACATTACCAAAACTGCATATCAAACAGGGTAATGGCTTGAAATTTCAAGACAAGGGGTCTCATCACGAGCCAGCTTGTTCAGTTTGATTACTACCCGTGAATGGCATTGTTGTTATCTGGCCATCAAACCAGGACAATGGCTTTTATCTTAAGCAAAGAAGAAAGTGAAATTCAAAAAATTACGAAAATATCTTTTGAAATCATTCTGTTTAGTCACACTCTTAAGTGAATGGAACAATGGACAACAACATGGTTAAAAGGTAACCCTGCCGAGACTATGGACGTTTGCTGGCAGCAGAGGCTCTACCTATGACAGAGGAGTTTATTTTAAAAAGCTGATATGGAAAAGTTTTCTATTTTACCTTTATGAACCGATAAAGACTTGTTTTAAAACTTAAAGTACATTTATAAAAAGAGGAAGTCAAATGAAGAAACCTGTTTTATTCAGAATCAATAGACATCTAGTTATATTAGAAATTTCCTTTCCTTTATAAAGATTCTATTTGAAAAGGTGTAAGTATATTTATTAGTCCAGAGATAACTGGTTCTACCAGCGAATCGCCAATTGTTGTGCCCTACAACAACCCCCCATTTCATAACATTTTTATCACAAACAATTAACATATGAAATGGGTCCCTTTTAAAATTTTAATTGGCATTAATGAATTTGTTTAGAAAAGGTATGATAATCAAATGAATTTGTGAATATAAAGCCTTTTTGAACAAATAATAAGCAATTTTTGGTCAAGTCCGAAAAGCAATCGCAAGATCATTTGCTACCTTGGTTCTTTCCGATGCGATATCGCTATCGGCCATCGGCGATAGCCAATGCACACACAAAAAAAGCACATGTCTTTTCCCGATGCGACACAATATCGGCGATCAACTATCGGCGCTGCTTCTTATGAAAAGTGTTTTAAACTTCGACCCGATGCGATATCGCTATCGGCAGTCGGAAGAATCCCATACATCTTCATAAGACGTTCAGATCTTTTCCCGATGCGATAAGATATCGCTATCGGTAGTCGGTAAATCAATTGATATACATTTAGGGATTATGTTCGCACGCTAAATATGATGCAATGTCGCAATCGGCATTCGCCAAGATCTTTCCCAAATGATAATGCCACTCACACCCCCGATGCGATGCGATGACTCTTAATGCTGACCTGAATTCCTAAAAGGTGATTATTTCAAAGCTTTAAAGTTATATTTAAATCCGATTTGACAAAAGCACAAATTTCAAAATGCCGTTAAGTAAAGGGATAAGGTAATGCATGCGTATTTAAAGCTTTGCCCCTTCGAATTAACGAACAATTACGATTAGACCTTTGAAAAAATTTGTTGCACGCTTTAACGGGTCATTCGGTTTAATAACTTAAGTAATGGTCATTTATGGAGCTGCAGGCTGTAAAATCACCATCATTGCATCTGCGGTGCCCTCTCAAATCATTAGATCCGCAGCCACTTTTAGAAATAATCTCACCACGCTTCAAATAATATATCTATCCCGTTATGGATTGTCATTGTTATTTCCTTGTTACGATTTCTCTTGCATTTGTGTAGAATTCAACCAATGAGAGAAGTCTGAATATGATGGGAAAGAAATTCAAGAAGATGGCAGGTTCTACTGCGACACCTGTCTCAGGCCAAGCTGCTATAGTTTCAAAGAAAGGCTTAATCTCAGACACTACATGCACTGGTCTTCCTAGCACTACATGGCAAGGTACATACAATTTGCTAGAGGCAGAGCAACCAGAAAAGATAGTAACTGAGGCTAGTGTGGATGAATTAAGGAAGTCCGAGGCAACTCTCAAAGATTTGGCCGACTCCTTTCTGCACAGAATAGCAGCCAGAGAACAAGTCCTGCCTTATACTGATGTGGTACGCTGGGAAATTGAGGAAATCACCCTCACTGATAGAACCTTTCATACAAAGGATGGAAGGATTTTCGGTTCCTTCAAGCCTGAAGACTTGAGACGGATGTATCATTTGCCCAAACCTGAGCAAGTCTATAACAGAGCCTTTGTGGAGAAGTTCGCGAAAGAGAATGAATCACCATCCGAACCTCTCCGAGATTGGAGGCAAAATCCAGCTAAACACAAGCATGATATGTCGGGTAAGTACTCCAATGCTTCTTTGGCTTCACCTTATTGCTATGCTGGGATTATGATGTGTAGATTGTGGGGATTACATGACTCTACAAATATCCATATTGATATGGTTCCCTTAATGGAAGCGGCCGTCAATAGTATAATCATGGATTGGGCCACTATTCTGTCTGATAAATTGGTCATAGCTATTCGTGAGTTTAGGGCCAAAACCAGAGTCACCGAGAGGAAAATCCCACCCTTCTATTACTCTGCCTACATTATGGATACCCTTTGTTTTAATTCTGAATTTCCTGTCCTTGGTTGGAGATGGACCACCCATGACCCAACACCCATTCACTTGTACCATCGGAAATTATGGAAACCTTCTCATAAAGACCATTTGTATCAAATCTGCAATGGTTTCATGGTGCCCGTTCACTATTCTATTTTTGACAGACCTATCCCAAGAATTTCCTATGAAGCTTCTTTTGACCTACCAGCCGTAGCCCATTGGTTCGGCGAAGAACATTTTACCTATATTAGAGTTTTTGGAAGCAAGGCTAGGCCACATGTCCTCCCCTTGTACATCCCAGATAAATTGTTAGCCCGGGAAATCTCCTACCAGATTATGTCTGAGGGTGTCACACAAACTCTCAAAGAGGAGAAAAAGAGAGGATGGCCCTCTTTTCCTTTAAGAATTGGAGTTTATACGCTGCTAAATTACAAGCATGCAGAAAAGGAAGCAGCAAAACTCCAAATGATATCCCTGGCTTCTATTCCAAATAGACTCTATGATCCAAAAAAGACTGCTTTCATTGCCTTGGAACAGGCCAAACTGTCAAAGGTTGTTCATCAAGAAGATCAGTTTGACGACCTGTTCATGAGTGCCGATTCAATAAGCCAAGTCAGACAACTTGCTTCACTGAGATATGAAGATGTGGAGTTAACTGAATTTAATAAACTTAGAAAGCAAAGGTTGCAAACTTTGCCTCTAGATTTATTATCCACAACCCCAACATCCTCCTCAAGCGAGTCTGGTCAGCAGCAAATACACCTATCTCCTGTTACAACTAAAGAGTATGATAAACAACAGGAAGAAAGGCAAAACAAGCTGCAAGCAGAGAAGCATAGGAGAGAGCAGATAGAAAGGCAGCAAAAGGCACAAAAGGATCAAGAGCAAAGAAAACAAAAGGAGTTAGAAGAACAGAGGAAAAGAGAAGAAGAAGAGAAGGCAAAGAAAGAACTGGAAGATAGGTAGAAAAGGGAATTGGAGGAACAGCAGCAAAGAGCACAAGAGGAGCAACAGCGGAAGGCATTCGAGGAACAGCAGAGGATTGAACGAGAGAAAGAACAGAGTAAAGCTCACACAGAACAAAGTGAGCAAATCTCTACTGATCCTGAATTAATTAAAGAATGGAACCAATTTGATTCCATTATAAGTGGTAAGGAAGCCTCCAAAGACTTAGACGCCTCTAAAACAAATAATGCTCCCGATACTACTTCTTCTCCGGTTCTAGAAGGAACCAGCGGCCCACCCATGGTACAGAATGTTGAGGTAATCACTCAAGACCCATCCGATCAAATTGATCTTCAGGTAGAGGAAATTCCTCCCCTAGACATTTTCTACAGCCCAAAGCATAGAGCCGTTGTAAGGCGCTCTAGGAAAAGACGAAGGCTTGATCAACCTTCTATTTCACCTGAGCAAACAGTCACGGGCAATGTGGTCTGGAAGGGAGAATTAGATCCCTCTGAAGATCTGACAAAGCTATCGCAATTTGCGGGAGCTTATTCAGCGGAAACTATTGACAAAGCATCCGAAGTAAGTCTTCTTTTGAAGACTAAAGAGCATGAGATATATGCATTGCAGGCAGAAGTGATAGAGGCAAGAAATAAGGCAGCGCAGTTAGAGGAACAGTTGTTGGCTCAGTAGCAAGAAAATAATTCGTTAACCCAGCAGCTGCTAATCGAAAAACAGAGGATAGACCAAAGTGGCATTCAGAAAGCACAAGAATTGTCAGAGGCATTATCTCAGTTAAAGGCATCGAATGAGCTGATGATGAAATCTAAAGACGAGCAAATAATTCAGCTATCAGCACAGCTCGAAGGTATTAAGAGCGCCCAGAGTATTGATGATTTCAGAACAGAGGCAACTCGAATAAACAGCGCATTGATATCTCAAATCAGGCTCTTGTGCCAACAACTTGTTGAAGCTGAATCACTTTGTGAAACATCTACAACAGTGTGTGAACAAATCGAGAAAGCCAGGAGTAAGTTGGATCAGGCTGAAGATGATATAACAGAATATATTGAATGGCAAGACACTCCAGAAGGGAAAGCAACAAACTTGTCCCGAATCCATGTAACATACAAGGACATACTTTTCATGGAATGGAACACACAGGTGATGAAAGCAGAAAGAGCAGTCTCCAGATGCAAAATGATTGCCAACAACATGATCAATCTAGTTAATGATACATTGTATCTGGCAAACATGATTTCACAATGCACACCTGGAAACATAACAACAGCAAACATGCTGGAGCACAGGAATTACCCTGATCTGGAGAAACAAGGGCGGTTAATTGCTGGAGTAAATACCTTGACCGCCGACGCATACTGGCTTTTTCTGATTAAACCACATTCTCAAAGGTCGGCTCTTAACTGTCTAACAGATGCTCTCCGGTACCTGATTGCCGACATTCAAGATGCCACATATGATGCACAGCTGACTTCACGCCTCAATACTCCACCAGAAGTAGAGCCAATGCTGGCGATATGTCAGCGAAGGAGTAAAGGCAAAGAGACCTCTGAATGAAGCATCGCCGCCGACTGTCGAATCACCAAAATACAAGATGATGTTTGTTAATGCCGATTTAGTAGCTTTTCAGTTTTAGATTTTTAGATATTTAGATTAGCATAGTATTTATAGACCCTTTCATTATTTTGGAAAGGGTCGTAAAATTTTGTAAAAGACTTAAAGGCTGATGTTTGCACTATTGTGCTTCAGTCTATATTCTTTTTGAAACTCGACCACTGGTTCTTAATTTTGCTTAGAAGGCTGTTTTTAGTAAATTGTGCACTATTGTCGTTTTCTTGGAATGCTTTCTGGTTTGAAGGAAGGACCGCGACATAGCGATTAATATATTGGATTGATCAAACAGCTTACATGGTACTATTATCTGCATCTGTTCTTTTTCTATTATATGAATTGCTGTGTTATTATTTTTGCTATTGTTGAATACATGTATGCAATATAACAGCAAGTCTTCATTTCATATCACTATTGAATGTTTTGGGATTTGTTATCTCTCTTACTCATGCGTGTAACAATGATATAAATGACTGAGTGCAGTAATTCGCTATTATCGCTCTGCATAACTAATTATGCAGAGCAATCTTAAATGATTTAACATTTATGCTTATTGTTAGTGTCATCTATATGCCTGCCATTAAGCATAGATTATCAAACGCTGCATTCTCCGAATCGATAAATCCCGGGATTAGCTTATAGTTATTATATTTCTCTTGTAGTTTAGTTATTTATTTATTATCACCTTATATCGTAAATCATTCATCCATCCCGTTTACTTATAATATTTGGGAAACTGGTCCCATTATCCCCAGTCGGAGCCACTATTCCAAACGGAAAAGGAGCTGCACTAAGTTCCGGACTGGGTGGTCTCCCCGATGTTGTTGCAACAAATTTCGGGGCATCAACAAGTACCTAATCCCTGATGAACAACAATATGTAATGGGGGAGTGGATGGTTGACTTTGCAGAGGAGAAGATGAAATGGAGGATGTGGACGAAAGCTCCTCACTGTCAGATCCTTCAGTATATTTCTTCGCCTTTTTCCTTTTGGGTAAAGGGAACTCAGTGGGTTCAATACCGAGCTTTTCGCTCTGAAGTCTGGTGAGAGGGTGTGGTAAATTGAACTGCAAAGTCACACTGCTTTGTGATACCTCAGATTTCTGTGGTGAAATCGAGAAGTTTTGAAGTTTGTGAATAAGAGACTGGACTTCAAGAGATTCAAGACTTAATTGTTCTGGAGTATGATGGGTTTGAGCAGTGGTGGTTGATTCCTCTTCTTCTTGTTTGCATACTGGAGAACCAGCATGCAATTGGGAAGGTCGAGGGGATACGGAGGGAGAATTACTCTTAGAATGGCTTGCAGATTTGAGTTTGCTTCCCATTCACAGTTGATGCCCTCCTTCTAGCGCCAGAAATGTTGATGCCTCGAAAATCGCTGCAACAACATTGGGGGATAACCACCCAGTCCGGACCTTAGTACAGCTCCTTTTCCATTTGGAATGGTGGCTCCGACTGGGGATAATGGGACCAGTTTCCCAGAAATGAACAAACGGGATGAATGGATAATTGATTGACTAATCTAATGATAGGCGAATAGCTAAATTTATCAGCAAAATAAAAGAACTATCACTTATCCCGGGAACTAGTATACTTTGAAGTGTAGCGCTTGATGATCTGTGTCTATGGACAGGCATATAGATGACTCCATCTAACAGACATGGACCTTAATGCATTCAAGGATTACTTTACTTAAATAGTTAAGCAAAGCGATTAAAGCAATATTACTACACTTGCCATTTATATCATCGACACATATATGATTGAAAGGAAAGCACACCATAAACATCCAATAGTGGAAGAAATACAAAACTGTTGTTAATGCACATACATATATTCGATAATAGCAAAGATAATCAAATAAAAATTCATACGAAAAGAATGAATTCAGACATAGATAAAAGTACCATGTGAGCTGCTAGACACTCCCAATATCAATCGCTACTTGAGATTCTTCCTTCAACGCAGAAACACTTTCAAACAAAGACAATAGTGCACAGTTGCATAAAAGCTTCCTTGTCAAATTTAGAATAACTGGTCCAGTTTCATAAAAGAATATGACTGAAGCACAATAGTGCAACTTCAGTCTTTAAGTCAGGTACAAAACTTTACGACCCTTTCCAAAACAATGAAAGGGTCTATAAATACTTAATTAATCTAACTATCTATAAAACAGAAATCCTACTTAATTGGTATCAATTGATTTTGATCCTATTTTCTTCAGCAATCTGGCAGTCGGCGATCATGAATCATCAAGTAGGTTGTTTGCCTTTAAATCTGAGCTGACTTATAGCAAGCATCGGCTCCACTTCAGGTGGTTTGTTGAGGCGAGAACTGAGCTGGGCGGCATAGGTGGCATCCTGAATATCGGGGATAATATACCCGATTGCATCTGTAAGGCACTTGAGGGCGGCTCTCTGTGTGTGCGGGTTTACCAAGAAGAACCAATAGGTGTCCCAGGTTAAGCTGTTAATCCCAGCAATTAATCTCCCGTTTTCCTCTAGATCTGGGTAACATGATTGCTCCAATGTTTTCATTGTTGTTAATTTTCCTGGTGTGCATTGGGAAATCATGTTTGATAAGTAGAGAGTGTTATTGACTAATTCAACTAAATTGCTTGATGTTGATTTGCATCTTGAAACTGCCCTGTCTGCTTTCATTAGCTGGGACTGCCATTCTGTAAAGAGTATATCATTTATGTGACTCTAAGATCCTTGGTAAATTCACCGCTTGTCCTTGATCAGAATCTTGTCAGTCGAGAAATGCAGCTTGATCCAATTCAGTCCTAGCCTTGTCAACTTTATTACTTATGGATGCCGCTAATTCGCACAGTGGCTCTGCTTGGGCGATTTGTTGACATAGAATCTTAATTTGGGCTAGTAATGCAGTATTTATCTGTAGTGCTTCTGCTCTGAATTCAGCTACTTGTGGAACGCCCTTTGTCTTTTCAATCTGTGCTGATAGTTGAGCGATTTGCTCATATTTTGATTTCAACATTTTCTCATTCGCTGCCTTCAATTGTGCCAAGGCTTCTGACAATTCTTTTTGCTTTTGGATTGCGCTTTGGTCAATCCTTTGTTTTTCTGCCTGCAATTGTTGAGTTAGTTGACTGTTTAATTGCTGTTGCGTCAACAATTGCTACTCTGCTTGCTCCGCTTTCTGCTTTGCTTCAGTCAGCTGTGCCTGTAACGAGAAAATCTCCTGATCCTTTGTTTTCAATAAAAGGCTTACCTCCGATGCCTTATCTATTGTCGCTGTCGAATAAGCTCCAGCATATTGCGACAGTTTTGTCAGGTCATCAGAGGGGTCAAATTCCTCCTTCCAAACCACATTGCCCGTGACTGTCTGTTCTGGGAAAAGGGGAGGTTGATCAGTCCTTCTTATTTTCCTTTGTCATTTAACTACAACTTTATTCCTTGGGCTGTAGAAGACATCCAGGGGAGGAATCTCTTCTACCTGCAAAATGATTTGGTCGGAGGGGTCCTTTGGTATTATCTCTACCTCTTTAGAAATGGGTGGGCCGCTGGTTCCACTTAGAACCTGTGATGAAGTGGTTTCATGTGTGTCTGTTGCCTTTGAAGTGTCAGTGTCCTTTGAACATTCCAGACCACTGATAATGGAATCAAATTGCTTCCATTCCTGGAGCAATTTAGGATCGATATGAGTATCCAAATTGACTTCAGTGGTGGTATGTTTTTCCTTTTCAGTTTGGGTCTCCTCCCGCACTTTTTCTTGTTCTTTCTTTTGATTTTCCTCCTGTGGCTTCTCTTGTTCTTTTGTTGTAACTAGAGGTTCCTTTGACAGTTGCCGATCAGGCTCGCTTGAGGATTTTGCTGGGGTTGTTGCTAATAGATCTAGAGGCAAAGTTTGCAACCTCTGTTCTCTAAGTCTGTTAAATTCAGTCAACCCTTCATCATGATATTTCATTTTGGCCAATGTTTTAACCTGCATTATTGACTCAGCTGAAGAGAACAGGTCGTCAAACATATCTTCTTTATGATCAAATTTTGACAATTTGGCCTCTTCTAGTGCATTATAGGCAACTTTGTTTGGATCAAATTGCCTATTTGGAAGAGTTGCTAGAGTTAATGATTTAATCTTTGTAGCTTCTTTTTCTGCATGTTTGAGATCATGCAAGGTATAGACACCGCATCTCAAAGGAAAAGAGGGCCAGCCCTGCTTCTTATTTTTCTTGAGAGTCTGTGTAACACTCTCGGCAATAATCTGGTAAGAGATTTCCCTTGCCAGCAGTTTATCGGGAATGTACAAAGGGAGGACATGAGGTTCGGCTTGGCTACCGAAAACTCTTATATAAGTGAACTTCTCCTCCCCAAACCAGCTCCCTACCGCTGTTAAATCAATCCCAGCTTGGTAGGAAATCTTGGGAATGGGTTTATCAAAAATAGAATAATAAATAGGCAACATAAAGCCATTGCAGACTTGGTACAAATTGTGCTTATAAGAGGATTTCCATAATTTCTGATGGTATATGTGAATAGGCGTGGGGTCTTGTGGCGTCCACCTCCAGCCGAGCACGGGAAATTCAGAATTAAAAGACAGGGTATCTAAAATATAGGCACTGTAATAGAATGGGGGAATTATCCTTTCAGAGATGCGAGTCTTATTCCTAAACTCAAGAACAGCTTTGGCTAGTTTATCTGAGAGAATAGTGGCCCAATCCATTATTATACTGTTGCATGCGCTTCCATTAAGGGAACCATTTCTATAGTGAAATTAGAAGAGTCGTGCAATCCCCACAATCTACACATCATTATTCCAGCATAGCAATAAGGAGAAGCCAAGGAATCAACCGAGTACTTACCGGAAGATTCATGTTTGTGCTTTGCTGGATTTTGTCTCCAATCCCGGATGGGTTCGGATTCAACTTCGTTCTCGTTTCGGAATTTTTCCAGGAACACCTTATTGTATGTCTTCTCTCGCTCAAGAAAATGATACATTTGCCTTAGATCATCAGCTTTGAACGACCCAAAAATTCTCTCGTCTCTGGTGCTGAAGGTTCTATCCAGGATTGGGATTTCCTCAATTGCCCACTGCACTACATCTGTATATGGGAGAATTTGTTCCCTAGCTGCTATCCGGTGAAGGAAGGAGTCAGCTAAGTCCTTAAGAGTACCATCAGATTTACGAGTTGAATCTGCAGTAGCTTGTACCGTTGCCACTTTAGGTTCTTCGACTTCAATCAAGTTGTAGGTACTTTGCCAAGTAGTTCTGTTGAGACCAGAACATGTAATATCCGAGATCAATCCTTTCTTTTTGTTTGAAGGATCAGTGACAGCTTGTCCTGCGGCTGGCGCAACGGAAGCGCCAGTGGTCTTCTTAGATTTCTTTCCCATTTTGCTTGAGTTTTCTTCTTTGAATGAATTCTGCACAGAAGAGAAGATAAACGTAACACAGAGGAATGATAATGAAAATCCAATATGGTGAGAGCTATTGATCAATGCGTGGTGAGAGATTATCTTTTAAAATGGCCGCGGATACAATCCATGGGAAGATTTTAGGACTTACAATTACATTAAATGGCCGTTTAAAACCTGTCAATCCTTAAATGCCCATTATATCATTAATCGGCCGAATGATTCGTTTAAGCGTGCTGTAGATGTTTTGGCGGTTGAGCGCAGGTGAATCATTGTTGGACAGATCAAGCTTTTAATATGAATTGATCGTAATATCCCTCCATTTAAACGGTTTTTTGAAATCTGTGCTTTATCGCAATCGGCCATCGGGGAAAGCTTAACCTCTTATATTGACACTTCTTGAAACCCCAATCGCCAATAGCGATATCGCATCGCATCGGGGGTATTGGCATTATATGAGACATGCATAGTATATCGCCGATCACCGATAGTGATATTGCATCGCATCGGGGCGAATGGCCTAGGGCGTTTTAAGAATGTGCATGGAATATTACCGATCGCCGATAGCGATATCCCATCAGCGGAAACCAATGTGCCACCTAGTTATGCTCCTTGTGTCATTGCGATATGCGATCTTGCGATTGCTTTATCGCAATGATAAAAGATTGATTTATTTACATAAATGGGTTTTTCAAAAAGGTTTTTTTATAATGTTTTGATTTGGTTTTCGGACCTTTTTAAATGATACAATATTGATACCAATCAAAATCTAAAGGGACCCATTTCATATGACATTTTGTGAATAAAAATGATATGAAATGGGGGGTTGTTGTAAAGCACAACAGAGCCACACATGGCTTCTATTATAAAACACATACATAACCAACATAACAAGGACAAAAATATCAATGAAATCATAGTCATATATACCACATATAATCCATCATAATACTCATAGAAATAAAAGGAGAAATAACCTTTCATTAATGATACAAAATCTAAACTCAGGATGGGATTTCCACGCTCCACCCAATCGTAGAATGGCTAAGCAAAACCTCTCTTCATCCATAAACCCCTGTGCCATATTATAAGCATGAATGTGGGATCTCACAGAACACATCAATCAAAACCATCCAGGGCTTCCAGAGGCCATCCACCTCAACCCATCAAATAGTGATTCCACCTCACTATCGGACATCACAAAACCATCATTAGATTGGTCTCCATCCAAGCCTTCCAGGGCTTCTAGAGCGTTTTTCCAACCAAGGTTTCTGATACTAGTAACTCAACCCACTTATGGATTCTAGAGAATTTTTCCAACCAAGGCTTCTAGGACTAGTAACTCAGCCCAAGCTAAGGAAACATAAGAACCAACTGAAAACAAACAATGAAAGTAAATCCACAATCACCATGGCTATCCATGAAATGAAAATTCTAGGGAGTCCACTGTCAATCCCGGTCATCCTCCATGCTAATGACAAATCACAACCAAAAATCCACATCTATATGCGATGCATACCAGAAATAGTGAAGGAAACATAGCAACTCTGTACCTGCAAGAAAATATGATGTAACTATTGATCCCAATGCCCTCTTGTTCTTTCCTGCTCTTCCTTTACCTTCTTGATCCAAGAATCCAAGTATACCACACCCACCAAGAGTGCTCCAAGAAAATTCTAAGTCTCCAAGAGTATGAGAGAGAGACAATAATGAAAAAGTTCCAAAACTGAACTGACAAAAGGTTACCAACTGATCCTTAGAAGCCTTTTTATGAATGAGGCCTCTATTTTCTTCATTTTCCATTATTTTCCTTCAATTTTCTCCTCACATGCAACTCGTGACCTTTCATCTCCCTTTTCTCCCAATTTCCATTATTTTCATAATTAAATGTGCCAAAAATGGCATTTTTCCTTTCCAAAGCCTTAGCCATTGCCTTTGCCAATTTCCTTAGCCATAAATAATCACAAGTGATCCCCATCACTAGGATTTTTCCCAACATTCAACTTGGAATAAGCGTCCCATCATCTGTGGTTATTATTTTTCCTCTATTTACTTTTATTACATTGAATTTTCACCAGAGTTGTTACAAGATCTATGAATAACGATGAATATACTAGCAGGTTCTTGGATTTATTGAGGTATATACCTTGTCTTAAGGAGGAGAAACCTAAGATTCAAAGATTCGTCATTGGGTTGTCGATAACATTCAAGGACAAGATTGATATTGATGAGCCTAGATCAATGCAGGAAGCCATAAAAAATTTGAAGTGTGGTTATGAGCAATCGAAATATATGTATGAATCCAAATAGGAGTGGAATGGTAATGACAATAAAAAGGGAAAGTGGGATAAGAAGCGAGGAATATTATCGGATACAAGAAACAAAGAGAACGTAGTGTCACCTAAGAGGTTCAATACAACTGACAAAGGACAAGGATTTTAGTTTGAGGAGTAGAATAAGGGTGATGGCAGGAAGCCTTTACAGTATTGGACTTGTGGCTAGGATCATCGCAGGAGAGATTGTGTGCAACATTAGGGTGGCATACTGCAGATTTACAGTGCTTAAGAAGCACAGATGGTTGGGGATGTTGGATAGAGTATTCCTCGAATTTATGCATCTTTGGATAATAAGCAGGTTGATCAACATGCATATATTATTGAGATGGAAGGTAAGGTTTGTGATCAAGTTGTTTCTATTTTGATTGACCCTGGATCTAACTATAGTTATATCAATCATGACCTGGTGGATAAGCGTGGTTTGAATAAAGAAGTACATGCATATTCTTGGTTAGTGCAGTTGGCTACAGGTACTAAGAAATGATTTCATCATTGGGTAAGATTTTGTGCATTTGAGTTGAATGGTATGTCTACATCAACGCATATGAATGTACTTCCACTAGGTTCGTACAATATGCTTCTAGGTATGGATTGGTTGTATCTTCATAGTACTAAGGTGGACTGTTGTGATAGGGCTATTGAGTGCTTTGATGATAATGGAGAGTAGAGATTCTTGCATGATAAGAGGAAGGTGACACAGGTTAGAATGGTTGCAGGTATGTAGGCAAAGCACAATTGTAGGAAAGGGTGTGTCTTATTTGTAGTGCATATTTCCAGTGACAAAGGTAAGGATGTTGAGGATGCTGAGGTCTTGAACAGGTACCCAGTTTTACAATAGTTTCAGGATGTATTCCCAACAAATATCCCACAGTTATCACCTCACAGGGAAGTGGAATTTTCTATTGAGTTGGTACCATGAGTAGCACTAGCATCAAAGGTAGTGTATACGATGAGAACTCTAGAGTTAGTGGAATTGAATTTGCAGTTGAAGGAAATGCTTGACAAGGGTTACATTAGGCCAAGTGTGTTGCCTTGGGGTGCACCAATGTTGTTTGTGAAGAAGAAAGAGGGTACCCTCAACTTATTCATCGATTATGGGCAGTTGAACAAGGTGACGATTAAGAATAGGTACCCTTTGTTGAGGATTGATGACTTGTTTGATCAACTGAAGGGAACGTCGTCGTTCTCAAAGATTAAGGGTTAGTTTTTAACCCTCAATTGAGCTATTTTTTTAGCACCGAAGGAGCTCGATCTATCGCTTGAGCCATTGTTTTTCCCTCCAAAACATAACCTATTTCACCAAAAAATTTGACCCATATCCATGCTTTTGCCCATAATTGATATTAATACATTGCTTTATATAATTTACATGAATACATTAAAATAATTGTCGAGGCCACCTCAATATAATGAGCTTCATCTATGTGTTTGCTGAGAAAAGTCATAGGTAGCATGTAGAATCCCAATGAGGCATCAATTAACGGATCTTGATTGAATGTCGATGAATTGATAGGATTGTAGTGAGTAAGTCGATGCATAGGTGCAATAATGTGACCGATTACATACCTCTGTATATCTCTTGAAGTGTTTGTTTGCATGGGTTTCCTTGTAACAATGGTTGTTATGCTATTCATTACATGAATGTTCTCTAGGGGTGGGGGGGGAGGAGGGGGTGTTGCCATGTCCCATCGAGTCATCGGTTGGTGGGGAAATAAAAACACAACATCGCCCCCCCCCCCCCATTTTTCCACCTTAGTTACCCCATATGCAGATAGTAAATGTCCTATTTATTATTATTGAATAGTTGATTAATGTTAGTAAATTACATAGATCATAAATCTTAGGTTTCTATGTAATCATGTGATTCATGATGACTATATAGATGGGTGGTCCATTGTGATACATTGATATTGTAGGGGGTGATAACTTTGATATAAAATGGTATCAAAGTAAGAAGAGCCTATGAAATGGGAAGAATAAAATAAAAATGAGGAAGCAAATGTTTTGTTCATAGAGGATAATATGATGTTGCGTAAGGAAGATTTGTTGCTAGACTTGTTGGAAATGTAACTAGTTTCGGTCTTCATAATTGTTGTTGTACTCATTTCAATATGTATTCTATGTAACGAATAAGAGAAGAAAATAAAAAGTTATTATTTTAAAGCATAGGTTTCATGCTCATTATTGATGGTATTCTAGGTAAAAGCATGTTCGTCATGCTTCTAGGGTTTGTTAGGTCATAGGAGTTACTGTCACGAGTCAAGAAAGTCAACATCATGTTTATAAGACGCTTCTAGGAAAAATGTAATTAAATAAGGAATTATTTTTTAGTCTAGAAAGTCCTGGAAACTCCAAATGTACAAGTCGGTCCTGGCAGCTTCAAGTCAGCCTAAAGAAGTCAATTCAACCCCTTGTAAAGGCTATAAATACAAGTACTTCGACCGCATTTGTGACTCACTCACTCACAAGTTCGATTTGAAGAAGGAAGTTGGATCTATAGGTCAGAAGCAAGAGAAAAAGATAGTGAAGGTCTAAAAGAAGAAAGGAAGGATGAAAATCTTGTGTTTGGGCTCTATTTCTCACACACATGCAAAGGATTAGGGTTTCTGTAGCTTCCAAGAAGGCCAAAATTGCAGGTTTGAGTTGCAGTATCAATTAGATGGGAGAGAAAGATATTCTGGTTTGACTTCGTTGATCTTGGAAGGAGATGCCTTGATCAAGGAAGACTTCTTGAGGCATTGACTTATATTTTCTGCAACAACTACAGGGCTAAAGTTGTAAAGTCAAAGCAATAGTACTAAAGTTGGAAAGTTGAAGTTCCAATTTGAAGTTGGTTGGTGCTAGATTATTGAAAGACATGACTGGAAGGGCTGACTTGGTACTTGGAGGAGGACTTGGTCTAGGGATTGGGTCTTTGCTATCCCATTTGAAGTAGATTCTATAAGAAGAGAAGATTTTTCTAGGTTTTCCCCTTGAAGGGGTTTTTTCCCTGGATGAGAGCCTCATTTCTGCATTCTATGTTGCTACCGTTTTTTTTCTTGGTATTTTTTTAATGAAAATATCTAAATAAAGAACACAAGAAGACTAAATAAATTCACAAGCAAATATTAAGGTTAAGGAAAATTGGAATTAATAGCTGCAGCTTTACATTTTTCCAACAAAAATAAGAGAAGGGGAAGAAAGTAACATTCATGAAGTGTCGGACATGGAAGTTGTAAGATGTAGGAATGACAGAATCCCATGAAGAAAGAAATGTTTGAAGAATGAAGAGACTAAAGAATGGTTGAGGCTACAATGCTCTTTGGCTTGACAACCCAATCATCTTTGAAATTTAGGCAAAATGGAAATTAAGCCTAGTTTTGTAATATTTATGTAGAAAATGATTAATAAATAAAGAAAAGAGGCTAAGCACATTGTTAGTGTTTTTTCCATTGGAGTCTCCATATTTAATTTATCATGTTTATATGATGATATCGTTATTTATTACAATAAATTATCTATCAATTTTTGTTGTGCATAAGTAATTAACATCATTAAATGATATAGGTCATACATGTTGTTGGGGTTTTGTATAATCATATCATTTTAATATGACACATGTTAATAGGACACTTTTTTTATTAATCATTTTAATAAAAAAATTAAAAATAGCATAATTACTTTTGAGATAAATCTCAATCTTTGTTTTGTTTTGTGACTCTTTTAAAATATGTACGGAACTTAAGATCATATGATTCAGTTAATAATTATTGATAATTAAATTAAAATCTTAAAGTCTTATTCTAAATGCTATCACCATAATTATGTAAAAGAAAACCAAATACCAATAATAAATTTAAGATTGATAAAAATATTTAAACTATGACATTATTCATAACTTAAGCATGAGTGTTAGTCGGAATCAGGGCATTTTTTTTCAACAAAATTGACGTTAGGAGTGCTTGAACCTTGTTTTTGATGGTGGAAATAGATTGAGCACCATAAAAAACTGTTAGGGATGCTTGAACCCTGTTTTTGATGGTGGAAATAGATTGAGCACCATAAAAAACTGTTAGGGCGACCAAATCTTGAAGCTTGACAATAGTAACCTAAATTTCCAAAAAATTCAATCAGATTTATAATCAAAATCATGCTGAAATTTCCATTATTTTTCTAGCAAAAATGACACATCATTAAACTATGCTATTATGAACTAAATACACAACTAAACCTACATTATAAAATATAAAACATTAAACAACGTGATTCTAAGTGAATCTAAAAGATTCAAGCTTACTTCTTTTAACCCATATTATTGTGTAAAGCTATTGAAAATAAATTAATTAACACATTAACATTTATTTAAAAATTCAAATAGAACAAGTCATTATAAAAGTTATTCTTATTTAAAATAAATTAAATATCTCCTCCTTCCGTGTTATTGCTGCTCTCTTTATATCTCCCGCTCTATACGCCAATTTCCGCGTCTATCGCTGCAAGACCGCAACTTCCTTCGCTCAATACGACAATTTCCGCGTCTATCGTTGCAAGACCAGCAGTCATTACCGCAAGTTCTTTCTTCTCCTCTCCTCTCCCGCGTTTCTACGGCCCCACCCATGACGCTATATCTCCCGCTCTATACGCCAAGACCAGGAGTCAATAGGTCTTTCTATCTCCCGCTCTATACGGTCGAGTTACTTTATCTTTATATCTCCCTTCACCGCAACTTCTTCCTTCACCCCTCTATACGGCAAGACCAGGAGTCAATAGGTCGAGTTACTTTATATCTCCCGCTCCATACGGCACTTGCCGCGTTTTTACGGCCCCACACCCATTCATCTTTCCACTTTCTTCGAACTTACACATTTTCAGTCAAATCCTTAGCCACACGCCATTGTCTTTTCCACTCTGTCACGCACCACAGAGTCAATGGAAAGAGCTAATCAGCCATATATTGGGTATTTAATGCCCTCAGAGAAGCACACGACTTAACGCGATAACATGGGAGCGGGCAAATTCGGCATTAAATAATATTTGTCCGCTCCTGTGTTATCGGGCTAAATTGCCGGCTGCTCTAAAAGCATTAAATACCCAATATATGGCTGGTTAGCTCCAGCCCGGAGTCAATACGTCGCGTCAATATTAGCCACACGCCATTGTCTTTTCCCACTCTCACCACGGAGTCAATCGGTCGAGTCAATACGGCAGTTTCCGCGTTTTTACGGCCCCACCAAAGACGCCTAGGAGTCAATACCGCGATTTCTCTATCCCTTCCTTCCGTGTTATGGAGTTGTCTATAATGCGACTTTTTGGAGATTCCGGTGACGGAATCCGGCGGAAGAAATTGAGGTTAAATCTTGATTTCTTGTAGTTGAAAGCCTTTTTTAACTGCATATTTGGATTCAGCACCCTCGAAAACCCCTGGGACGCTTTCATTGTGCAGAAACTAGCTATCAAACTTGCGATTCCAATAAATCCCTGCCGGATTTCGACCGGAAAAACCCGCCGGAAAGACTTTCAAAAAGTCGCGTTATAGACAATTCCCCGTGTTATTGCTGTGAGAGCCGCTCTCCTCTCCTTATAAATATGTACATATGTCTACCAACACAACTCACTATTCATCCTAAAGGCGTTTTGAGTTTCTGAGACGGAGAAATGGATCCTAAAGGCGTTGTTATTGTGATGCTACCCTGCTTCCTATTCATGGTGGCCACTCTAACTGTAAGTGCAGCAGCTGTTAATTTGAGTAATGATTCTGCTTCTTCTTCTGATGAATTTGCTTTTAATGGACGTGCTGTGCTGGACGAGAAAAGTGACAAATTCCGATCATCAATGGACCGTCACGAGAAAAGGGATATTGAAGCTCTTCTGGCTTTTAAAAGACACATCAAATCGGATCCATCTGGAATGTTGTCCAACTGGACAGCAGAGAACTCACAGCAGGTGTGCTCCTGGCATGGTATTACCTGCAGGAAACACACTAGAAGAGTTGTCGCTGTAATACTTCCTGGCATGGATCACGGATTGAATGGTACCCTTTCCCCATTTCTGGCCAACCTCTCCTTATTGCACACGCTGGATCTCTCTGGTAATTATTTTACAGGAGTGATTCCACCGGGATTCGGGCAGCTTAAAGCGCTAAGAGTACTTGATCTTAGCGACAATCAGTACCTGGGAGGATCTATTCCAAAAGCACTGTGTAATTGCACACGCCTCAAAAGGATCGACCTTTCATGGAGCAACTTCACAGGGACCATACCAGCAGACTTTGGTCGCCTGATCGAGTTGGAACAGCTCAACATCGGTTATAATCAGCTGGGTGGAAGTATTCCAACTTCTTTGAGCAACTGCACATCTCTCAGTGTGTTGTTTATTTCGGGTAACAATTTCAGTGGTCCTCTCCCTTCCACCTTGGGTTCGCTGAGAAGCCTGTCTTATCTTGACCTCTCATATAACAATTTCAGTGGTCCTCTCCCTTCCACCTTAAGCTACATGAGAAACCTGTCTTATCTTCACCTCTCATCTAACAATTTCAGCGGTGCACTCCCTTCCACCTTGGGTTCACTGAGAAGCCTGTCTGATCTTGACCTCTCATCTAACAATTTCAGCGGTGCACTCCCTTCCACCTTGGGTTCGCTGAGAAGCCTGTCTTATCTTGACCTCTCATATAACAATTTCAGTGGTCCTCTCCCTTCCACCTTAAGCTACATGACAAGTCTGTCTTATCTGAGACTTTCATCTAACCATTTTAGTGGTCCAATCCCTTCGACTTTGGGTTCGGTGATAAACCTATCTTATCTTGACCTTTCATCTAACCATTTTAGTGGTCCAATCCCTTCGACTTTGGGTTACTTAAGAAACCTAGATTTTCTTTATCTCGAAAGCAATTATTTAAATGGTCACATCCCTATGCATTTGGGCAATTGCACTGCACTGAAGTCCATGCATTTATCTGATAATATTTTGGACGGTAAAATACCAAATGAATTGGGGTTGTTGCATAACTTAGAGGAGCTTAGTTTAGAAGAAAACAAATTGTTTGGGAGCATACCATTTCAATTGGGTAATTTGAGCAATCTTGTGGTTATGACTTTGCAAAATAATAATTTTAGTGGTGAAATTCCAAAGGATTTAGGAAATCTTCATTCAATCCAACTCCTAAATTTAAATTCAAATAATTTAATGGCCATCCCATATAGTATAGGTCAATTAAAATCTCTTAAGGCTTTGCACATAAACAAGAACAATATTTATTGCCCTATTCCTAATACTATTATTGGTCTAGTTTCATTAATCATTTTAGATCTATCTCAAAATAGTATAGAGGGACCAATTCCTAAGAGCTTTGGCAATTACACTTCTCTACAATGGCTAGATTTAAGTGCAAATAGGTTGACAGGGGAATTGCCTAATCACCATGCATTATTCCATAACTTGGTGATGCTAAATATTAGCTATAATAATATCCATGGTGATATTCCTAAATGGATTACAAATCTCACAATGTTGAGTTATTTGGATTTATCCAACAACAAATTGAGTGGAAGAATCCCATTTCACCTTGAGAGACTTAGGGGATTTGCACCCAATGTATCTTCACTTGGAGGAAGATATGGAATACATATGGAAAATGCACTTACATATCCATATTCATTCTCCCTTTATGTGGAAAACACTTTCTTCGATTTGTCTAACAACAATCTTGTAGGAGAAATACCTACAAGCATAGGGAGTATGAGCAGCTTGCGATGGCTAAATCTGTCTGGGAACAAATTTGAAGGGTCAATACCTACATCTCTTAGTAATATATCTGCTTTGGAGGTGTTGGACTTGGCCAAAAATAATCTGAGTGGAAAAATTCCTCAAGAACTCTCTAACTTACATTTTTTGCGGGTACTAGATGTTTCATGTAACAGCTTATGCGGGCTAATTCCAACAGGGACACAATTTTCAACTTTTGATGTGGCTTCATTTCAAAGTAATAAATGCTTACGGGGGTGTCCTATAGATCGATGTAGTAATCAAAAGGAAAACCCTATGATAGAGGGTAATAGTACTAGCAATAATCCTTATGTTAAAGTGGGATGGTTGAGTCATGTAAATGAAAATATGTCATTGTTAGCATTGAGTATAGGAACAGGGATTGGATTTGGGGGAGTTGTTGCTATGTTCATATTGTGGGAGAAAGCTAGGTTTTGGGTGTTAGCTTTAACCCCAAAAAAGCCACAAGTCTTTTATGGAGTGTATAGACTCCCTACATAGTAAGTAAGACATTGTATATCATTGCATCAAAACATGAATAAAAGGAACTAGTACCATGAGTTGTTATGTGCTATTATGAGATATATATGCGTGTCTGTTAAAATAGAAAATAAAAAAAACAAAATTGTAACTAATAAGCAAGAAAAAAAATTCTTCCACAATTAAGTTATTGTGCAAATAATAATACATATAAAATTAGATATTTAAATTTTTCCAATTAAAAAAAAAATTCTCAGTTCATAATACAAAATGATACTTATGAAACACAAAATGTTTATATTATTAAATATAATATGGTCTAATTTTTTTTGATAAAAAATGAAATATATATATTTTAAGTGTTTGAAAAAATAAAATAATTTATAATTTATTCAAACAAATGATTTTATTCTTGCATATATATTATTTTTGAAATATTTAAACAATATAAAAAATATATGTATTATTGAAGTTTTAAAAAGAGAAAACAAGTTGACTTATGTTTTTTCATTATACAAAAATATATAATTTTCTTTTATAATTAGTATGGATTTGAGAGACATATATTTTTTTTTTATAATTATTATAGATTTGAAAATTGGTATTTCATTCATATATATATAAATTATTTTAATGAAAAACATAAATAAAATATTTTAATATTCATATTAATTAAAAAAATTTAATACCAATTTGATGATTTAATATCAATTTCTTTATATTGAATGGAACAATTATTATCCTCCCATTGAAATTCACATTAGTAATATGACTAATTTTGATATTAACATTACTAGTATTCCCGCACTTTCTTTGAAATATATATATATATATATATAATTCAAGTAAAAAAAATGTGTAATATTTGTTATTTTTAATATGAAATTTGCAAATAATATGTGTGTAAAAGAGCTATAAATTTATGTTTCCTTATTATTATCCAACTCACTGACTCAAGAGCACCACTTTCTTCACCCTACACCATGCGCAATTTCCATCCATTCTTTACCCACTCACGCCATCTGTTTCTATATGTTCACTTGACTTTTCCAATACACCCACTACTGTATGGCTTTACAACGCGACACCCACTACTGTACGGCTTTACAACGCCATTGTTTTCTGGCTCTAAAAGTCATTTTCAAGCCCGGCCTACGCTGAGCTCCAAGGTGGCTCCCAAGATTCCACTTTTTGTATTTACTTTAAAAAAAAATAATAATTCAATCGCATTCACATATCGATTCCATAAAAAAATAAACAAATGTCTAATTAACTGCCATCAAAATTAAATTATTGATAACAAACCACACAGGAAAAAAAATTAACATATGGTCTTTATTTATGACCATACTTATAAAGAAGCTCACAAATAGAAACCTCCAATAATAGCAAAATTTTAATTAAAATCTTGCACAGTAATTTTTTTTACAAAAAGATAGAAAATACAACACAGAAGGAAGAAGAAAATGTAAGTAGAAAAAAAAAGTAGGTTGGAATAAAATTGTATAATTAATACAAGGTAAATGTGTACTCATTGCTCTACTACCCAGCCTTTACCCCCAGCCTTTACCCTTGCTCAGGGATTAACAACGCAATGGAATAATTTTAAAAATATTGGTATGATGAAAAACAAGATGGAAAGGAATATCCTAATTACAGTGATAGACATGATCTCTGCATAGAGACAGATCAATAGTGCAATATGAGAAGGATTTGCTTGATATCTTCCTAATTGAGTTCGATGTAACGACCTTCGGTAGAAGATGTTAATCACATTGTTGAGAATATATGACTCATTCTTAACATATTTTAGAATATTTTAGAGGCATGGAAGAGAAATATTACTAAAAATAACATGAGTTTAAATACCCTCTAATGAATATAACTTGGGATTTTCACGTTCATCACAACTCTTTATATATATATATATATATATAACAAATAAGCAAAAAAATAATAATATATATATTTTTTTTGGGAACAACTCTCTTTCTATATATATAACAAATAAGAAAAACATTAACAATATTTTTTTTCTTTTTAGAAAAACCGCATTTGAACAAATTATGTATAGAGACAAACACATGCATAACAAAGAGATTTTGCAATACGTATTCTTAGGGCGGCCAATGATGTTGATTTCTCTTATGTTGATAGTTGTTTGTTTCATCCATTTACTTGATTGATTAAATTCTTCTTTTGCTTATTATTATTATGTTCTTCATCATCAAACAAATACCAAAACATGAAGATCATCAAAGGCAAATACACACCAAATGTAGGCTATAAGTCAAGGCTAAAACCTCTCCTAGAGAGAAAAACCAAACAAATCTCTTATTTTCTTGAGGAACCAAAAGAAATGAGACAACCAAGACCTTTTGACTAATAGTATGACCTCCTCCAATCCACCAACTCAACTTCCAAAGAATACTAGTCCATATCTCAAAAGTCAACACAAATGCATCTCCAATATCCAAGTCAAATGGAGTTTCGGCTTTTTCTACAACTTCTGAAGTTCTCGGCCTATATCTTAAGTCCTGTAACTTCGCACATTTTCTTTAGTCATTCCATACGTGTGGATAGACAGAGAATAAATTTTAATTCTCTTCCAATTCACTAGCCTTGTTTATTCTTGTAATGGAGTAGACCTTCCTTTCTAAGCATTTCACATTTCTTTCTTCCTTAAATTTTAGATTGAATTACTTCACGATATTGATGTCATACTAGGTCAAAATCTCTACTTATATATAACCTTTTGTGGGGTCGAATCATCTTTAATGGAGCTAACTTTCTTGGTGAGGAAGTTGAGTTGCTTGATGAGGAATATGACTTGGTGGAGGAGGAAATAGATACATTTTGATACACATTTATTTTTCTTTCTTTCACATAGAGAGCCCAAGAAGGGTCTAGACATCGACAATAACTTATGAATCAACCCTATAAGCCTTCAATGGAGGCTTGAACTAGAAACAAAATACATAAAGCATGAAATCCATGCTTATAAATAAATTTTCATTTTTATTTCTTTTGACAAATATATTACATCATGAATGAAATACAATTATGAAGACTTATACTAGTTACATTTCTCAATACTCCCTCTTAAATAGGGAGGTATTCATAATTGTTCAATTGGTACTAGGTTGATCTCAATTTGAAATGTTATTAAAAAGAGTACAATAACATACCTAATGCTTGGGATACCTTCACTGCCAAGGTATCCTCTTAACACAGACTAAGGTGTCATCTAGGAAATTTACACTATAAGTACCATCAAGCTACAACAATGGTATCCATCCAATAAGATATGGATACCATCTAGTCCTCCATGCCTTGACACCAACCCTTACAGGGATCCAGGTATCAATACTAAACCTGAGCTCCACACGATAACCTCCCTCTGGGATCTAGACGTCAACTGAGATCTCAATATTAACTAGGCCATGCTATCCTCCCAAGTACCATCATACAGGTTGTTTTATGGTACTTCATCTCTCCTCTCAACCAAATTAGTGATATCCACCAATCTGAGCATGCTCCTATAATAAACTAACTTCTTGTTGGGAAGATATTTCATCAACAGATCTACTACTTGTTCTATTTTTGGCACATACAATAGCTTCATGACCTGAACCAATATCAAACTTCTATTTTATATGTTCTTGTATGCTAGCAAAAAACTTTGGGGTCTTCAACTATTCTGATGTTACTAAGGTCATCATATTTTCACGAAAATTTTCTTCTTCAACTTCTCCAAAAACACAAAACTCAACCTCAACACTTTTCCAAAACATCCAATTCTTGTTCACAACTTCATCAACCACAAATTTATTAATCATGAATACAACTCATGACTTACCATCTATAGTGCTTTAGCCTTTCTTTGATCTCACTCTTTATACAGGGTCTTTACTATAGCCGTTACAATATTCCCTCCCTCTTAACTGGGGAGTTATAAACTTTCTTAGCCACACATGCTTTATCATCATATCATTAGATAACTTTCAACCTTTCGGAACATCATTCGTTCTCACATGGAAACAAGGTCATCTATTAATCATCAATGTACACTTCAATGCTATCAAGATTCTTACAACTCCCTATTTTCATCATTCTCAACATCATCATCATTTCATCAAGTATGTGGTAAGCATCTTCCATTTCTTGAAGACTATGTACCTGCAAATATTCATCAACAAGTACAACCAAGAAGAAATACATAGGAGGATGAAAACTCAAACGAAGGTTATCAAATTATAATAGAGAGAGCATCTAGGGTTACCAAAAAAACTTTGAACTCTAAATATCAAATTCTAAACTTAGATAGAAAAAAGAGAAGTAATCGACTAGGGTTACATTTTCATATCCTAGACTTCTCACAGCAACCTTTGCTAGGGTTTTTGTCACAAACCCTAGATTCCATCATCAAAACTAAACTTTAGATATCAATAATTTATTTCAATCATGGTGAAAGCATTATTACATCTAGTGTTTCATTATCATTCCCGAGAGACTTATATCAATTTCTATTAGGTTTTTGACGTAAACCTTATATATAATTATCAAAGATACGCAACAACTCAACCAAGTTAGGGTTTCAATCATATGGAAGTATATACACCTAGCGTTTCATTCCTAGGTTTAAAAATTACAAGGGTTTTTTCATCAAACCCTAAATATCAGGGTTTCATCATAAAAGCTATACAACAACAAAAACTCCAAAAAACTAGGGTTTTATATCAACAAATCTTAAACATCAAGAGGTTAGGATTTCATTATATGTTCTATATTTTATCAACAAAGCCTAAGTAGGAGAGGGTTTCATATTGAACCTTGAATATTATGGTTTTACCAAAGTTAACAAAGGATAGATACTATGACAAGGATTGATTTGATCTAAAGGTCAATTATCTTCAACAACATAAGAATATTTATAGTGAAACCTTAGACATGAAAGTTAGTAATAAGTAAAACGATTGTGCGTTCTTATATGAACAATATCTGCTAAGTCTTTAAACATTCCTTGAGTTGTTCCTTTCACAAACCTTGTAGGGTTTCTTCTACAACAAGGCTTCTTTCATGATACAAGACTTTCCTTTGAAATATCCCTCTGAATCTAGCCATTATCCTTATACCTACAAGTTTAGTCCTTCCAAGGAAAGGATAATGATCAAGTAACAAAGAGAAAGATAAATATACAGGAAATAAAAAATAATACTTACATTTTATGAGAATGTGGAAGATTATACTTGAAGGAATCCTTTCTTACTATTTATATATCAACATTTCTATATGTATCTGCAATATTTACTTGACAAGTACCAAAAGTATACAAGTACAAGAATATGATCTAACAAACTCCAAACCCTAAGATATCAATTCTAGGGTTTCAAATTCAATTCTATACTTACTAGGGCTTTTAATTTCTACTTAGACTACCTACAAACCCTAGAAACCAAACCTAGGGCTTCTATGAGGGAGCAAAAGAAAATAGGGTTAGACTTTCTCAATCAACTAGGTTTTACAAGAACTTGGATGCCAGCAACTTTTTCAATATTACAAAACCTAGATCCAAAAAAAGAGATTTCAAAACCCTAATATAATAAGGATTAGATAATTATATAATAAAAACAATTATACGTACCTCAAGGATTGCTTACCTTAGTCCTCCATGTTTGTTGAAAATGATTCTTCAAGATGCCTCTTACTTTTCTAATTTCATCCTTGAGGTATTTGATCCAATCTTGATTTTTAATATGATCTTCAAGGTTCCTTGGTGCAATATGCTTGATGCTTCTTACATTGCTTGATCCTTTTCAATGTTCCAAAACTTGAATAATAAAGTTGATTTTAGCCTTGATTTATGGTTAGGGCAATCCTCTAGGTGCTACAAAAAGCCTTCGAATAGATGTCTTCTTTCAATGTTGTAGATAAAGATCTAATGATAGTCTTGTAATACTTTTGGAAATAGATCTGATCCCTTTTGCCGGTTTTCAATACTTCTCCAAACGAGTACAATCTTCTAGACTTGAAGAGATTAGTGTAGAACTGAGGCTGTAAACCCTTTAGATAGGTGTTGTGGGTGAGACCACCCTAGGGCTTTGGATTGAGAACCCCAACAAAGAAGAAGGAAAACCACAACAAGAAATGCTTAGGAAATCAATATAAATGTTTATTCTACTGAACTGTGTAGGAGTTTCCTTACGCAGATTTCCTACGTTTCGGTAGATCCCAGAGGGTGAAAATCCTCAGCTTCTCCTGATGTTCTTGAAACCTAAAAATTATTCAAATGGAACATATACAGTAGTGGAAACATAAAGCATGTTCATGATATTAACCTTAAACCATATAAATGAATGACCAATTGTCCATCAATATAAGATTCATAAAAAAATTACAACGTAACTTGATGCATAAACACATTTAATATTGGAAACAGAATACCATTCCTTTTATTGAAGTTAGCTACAAGTAAAGTGGAGAAATACAACCTGAGTCCTTCTCCGGCTCCAAGCAGAACTGTCCTCTGGATCCATGCTTTCCCGGCCTCCATCACTAATACAAGGACATGTCAAGCAAGATGAAGGATATCTATTCCAAGAAAACAAGAGTTTCCTGAAGCTTTGGGGAGTGCAGGAGGCATAGGGATTCATCAAACTCAATCAGGAATAATCTCACTATAGTATCAATATATCCTCTCTTCTCCCTTAAGGCCTTCCCATGGAGGTTTATTTATACTTCTCCAAATTAGTTTTTTCGGTTGGGAAACAGTTGGGCCACGGGCAATAGGAGGTGACTAACAAGTAAAACCCGTGAACTATGCCTGAAATTAAGGAAATTTAATGTTTTTGAGTGTTTTAACATATGTACGCGGGTTCCCGGATGTGGGTGCAGAGTAAACGCGTGGAGGGCATGAGACGTCACGTGGGCAAGTGGCAGGCCCATGACGCAGAAGGGTACCAGGTAAGGTGGGTTATTAACCCGCATGCAAATCGACGGCTAAGGGCATTAATGCTTGTCTTCTCAGCTCGCGTGAATCGCCTGGCAATCGGTGCCATGGAGCATTTTAACGGAGCGGTGTTGGTATTGCAGAAGAATGTCGGATGGCATAGCAGCGATGCCCTGCTGAGCTCAGAGAGGCAAGAGGAGGTGTGCATTCCGCCGGTTGCAGGGCAAGGGCCAAGCACGCCCTGCAATTCCGCTGAGATTGGGTCTGTTCCAAGAGCTAAGGACGCTCCAGGTGTTTGCGTGAGGGTGCATCTGGAAAATTCAGATATGTAGAGGGAGAGGCCGTAGATGTGTAGCAGATAGGGGGGAACCAGAGGAAGGGCCTTCACGCAGAGGCAAAGCCATAATTCGCCCTCCTCCTCCATTGAGGTCACGTCTGTGCCTCAGAGGTTCCATGGCAGCAGTGAGGAAGGTGGTGAGCAGGCTGGTAGAAGCATTCGTTCAGAGGAGGGTCAGTCGGAGCAACCAACGCTCAGGTATAGGCTCCCATGCCCTCAAGCCAATTCTACTCTAGTGATTTCCATCAAGATTGAGCCGGGAGTCTCACAAGGAGAGGAGGCAAAGAATAACATTGTGTGTGAGGCAGAGCCAGCACCGGATTGGCAGCGCTACAGTAGAGAGGACTCCCCCATTGCGTGCCTTCCGGTTGATGCGGTTCCCAGTCGTCTGGCCCCTAGACGCGGGTTTGGAATTGATATCGAGTGCCCAGTCATGGAAGGTGTCCCTGTCGCTGGTCCTTCGAGGCTTGCTGGTCCAAGCAAGCCTGCACAGGGAGGTACCTCAGGCGAGGCCATCCCTCTCTCAGATTCAGAGGACTCGCTCCGTTTCGGGTGCCGCATAGAGCAGGCGCCTTACACCACAGATGACGAATGAGCCTGCTCTCGGTAACCTTAGCTACATTTCTTGGGTTGTCTGTTCATGTTTCCGTCAACTGGTATCAGCTTCTTTGTCTATGTGTCGGCTATAATTGTTCTTGTTTGTTCTTTGTCTATGTGTTGTCTTTGTCTGGGTCAGTCCGTGGCCCTGGTGTTTGTTCAAAATCTATGTGTCTTCAGTGGCTATGTATCGAATTCCAATTGTGGCTTTTGCTCAATTTTAGAACTGTAATCAGGGCAAGAAGAAGGCTGATAGGCAAATCTACATAGCCTTGCCCATTGTACTCCATATGTATCTTTGTTTTGTATGATAATAGAATTAGTCGTATTCAGAGAAAAAAAAACATATGTACGCGGGTTAGGTATCTGCTGAACCGTGTGTACACGCTTTTATCACAGGGAAAAGTAGCATGTGGGGAGTAAAACATTATTTTTTAGATTTTGAACCAAGTCTAGAAGGAAGGGTTGCCCTAGGCCATAATTAGAGCATCAGATCTACCAAGAGTGGCAAATGGTGCTATAACAGATGACCCCTAATATATGAGGTCATAAGGGGTACATGATGGTCGAAAAGTATTAAGTGTATAGAAGGAATCATGCTGAGACTAAGAAGGAGTTCACTAGAATTCAGTCTGCCAAGCCATCGAAAGAGATCGGAAAGAAACTGATGTCTAAGGTTGGCATACCCATGCTCAGAAATAGTAAAGCATGTCCCCATGTCAAGTACAAAAGTAGATCCAATATGCATACAAGTATAAAGGAACTGAAAATACATAATGGATCATTTGATCATAATCAAGAAAGTACATGCCTGAATATCACATATAGAGCTAATCAATGATCCAAATAGTACCAAGTGAACATGATGGAATAAATGGTACTACACCGCAACTTAGGCGCCAACATATAAGATGTCGCTGTAAGGAACTACAAGATATAAGGTGGATGGTGTCAACTAGCAGAAACAGGAGAAACTGACAAGTGAACCAAGACATGCTGATGCAAACCCAAGGTCTTCACCGACTGCCATGGTACATTTATACACAATGGGAATGAATGATCTGAAGTCGACCTTGTGAGAAATTCTTTGATTATCGGTCATTGATATACACTATTAACAAACACGAGGCTACTCACTGATAACGATGATGAGAGTCAAGATACCCAATAAAATATGACAAGTGTGAATAAATGAGTTGTAGTCGAACACTTGAAAGAATCTATCAATCAGGAGACAATGATGTTTTCCACTCTCAATAGCAAAGAAATCTGCCACTAATGACTGAAAACCCTAAGGTACTGCCAAATGGACTCTAGATCTCTTTCCCAGAGCAATGATTTGAAGTTGATGGGAAAAGATCTGCTAGAAGGAAGACATTAAGGCATCCTTCATCAATCTAGTGCGAGTGTAACCTATAGGCCAATAATGTGGAAGGAATCAGATGAACAAAGATGTAGTAACCCAACCGAAGCACATTTCTGGTGTACACAAGATGTGGCTAGCACACAATAGAAACCCTCTGAACCAACCAATAATGAAAGCTAAAACAAAGGCAAGGAATCTACCAATAGGGTCAAATGGAAACCAAAGTACTGCACAAATCCCAATGTGTGATAATGAAAGCTGATGTCGAAAACAAGGGAAACCACTCAGTGAAAGACCCATGATACTGATCGATGCTGAGCACAAGGTGACCTATCAATAATGAGAATAGGGCCAGGGTGTAGCTCTAGATTTTCCCTCAGAGAAATTTGTTGTAGTCGATAAGAGAAAGATTCGCTAGCAAGAAGTCAATGGGGACCTTACCAAACCAGCACGAGCAAAGGACCAATAAAACTGATGTGATAACGAATATGACACTGACAACTAGGGATGGCCAACTGAAAAATAGGTCAAGAGACACCACAGAGAGGTTGTCTCAGGTTTATTTCCCTTGAACAAAAGCACTACTCAACTGTGACTATACGACAACATATGATAACTCTATATAAGTTTGTCATGCAGGATGCATAAGCAAACTCTCCATATGATTGGAAGAGGTAACCAATCGGAGGAGTACTAACTCAATCACAAGGTTAAAGCTCTCCTAAGTCAAACTAAAGCCCATCCCAATGGAGGAAAGACTTATTTTTTAGTGCTTTGTTCAAGGGCGACACAACTGACTCTAGCTGCCATCAAATATGGAAATAATGTCCTGTTCCCGCTCTTTTTGGAATATATAATTTTTTTTTGTCTTTTTTCTTTTATATGAAGCTTGAAAAAGAATAAAAGAATGCTATAGTACAGTGGAAAGAATGAGTGTCGAAAAAGTAGACGTTTTAGTTCCTAGGAGGGGAACATTCCTATGCTCAATGCAAGGAGACGAAACTAGTCAAGGACACTCAAAGGAGCATTCTTTCCATGGGTAAAAGGGTGTGTCAAGTTGCAGAATATATTTGCAAGGTTGATTTTGCAGAAGACATGGTCGAAAATGTGGCTTAAATAGGAGTTCAAGTGAAGTTGGCTCAAGGCCAAAAAGTGCAAATAGTCAATATGTAATGCAACGGTACAACTCAACACAAAGGAGCCTCTAGGGTATAGGGACAAAAAGTAGCACAGAAAAATGAGAATGAGTCTTCAACACACAAGTCATGACGGTACTAAGGAGGACTCCCGAGCCTACTCAATATAGCATCATGGGCAACCATTGTCAGCGAGGATCTAACTAAGATTCCCATGTAAAGGTTGGCTCTACCATCGCATCATGATTTTTAAAGTCGGCGAGTGAAAATGGTTTGTGAACCAAGACACGATGGGGTCGACCCTATGGCTATCATATCACAATATGGAGGCTAGTATGAAAAATGCAACGGAAAGTGGTATTCCCTAACCTATATGCCAGTAAGAAAACGATACCTGCCATGATGGGTCTGTGGTCATAGGACCAAAATGATTTCTCGAAGAAGTCTCCAAAATATCCTGTAAAGACAACCCATTCTCGACACTCCAAGCCAAAAGGTCAAAAAGTCCATAAGATAAAAATCAACTTTTAAAAAAATAATTTTTATTTTTCAACTTATATAAAGACTTTTGGACTCATAGTTGTGTCATTTGTGTTTTGAGAAAGGATTCATGGAGACAAACTCAAACAAGCTTCCTCCAACCAATTAAACCATTCAAATCGTTCCAAAACTTCCAGGTAACCCTTATATCATGCCTTTAATTATTTGTGATACTTTTTAGATGTTTTTTCAAGTTTTGACCGTAGGAAAATATGTCAAAAATTTCAACTCTGCGTACACGCGGGTTGAATATAGGTAACCCGCATATACAAGGGCCCTACACACAACTCTATAAAAAGGCAACCCACGTGTGCGTGAGTGAAAAATTTAAAACATAAATCTAATGGTTTGAGACATATTTTTTGGGCAGGATGACTATCACCTGGAAAGAAAGGGAGCAAAGTGCTATTGATAACTAAGTACTAGAGGACAAAAATGCCTTGGATGCTTTAAGATGTTGTGGCTTTCTAAAATTCTTTAAAATTCCAAATATGAAAGCAAACACATGATTGCTTGAGTTGTTGATACATTAATGGAGAGTAGAGGATGATGCATTCATGATCGATCAGATGCCCCTAAAGATTGAGATCGAAGATATTTACTTCATTACCGATCTTTGTCGAAGGGGAGAGGTAGTGCATTCTATTGGTAGGACGAGGGGTAGTCTTAGTGTAGAAGACTATGTCCACATATACTGTCCCGGTCATCTTGAAAAGATTGGAAGTTAGATTCCAATCAAGAACGTAGAGAGCTTGTCCTTGAAAATTCTATTATTTACCATTACTAGGGTAAATGGTTATGCTGCTTTACATCAGGCCTCACGAGTATCTATGAGCCTAGCAATGGAATGTCTCACCACAATGTTTGATTGTACACTCCTCTACTGAATAATATGAAGAACCAACTAACCTCCATTTAGAAGGGTCAGACAAAGAATTTTGGGTATGGCACAATCTTATGCTCATTATTCTTTGAGAAAGTACATGGGCTTCGACCCAAGGTATTTTCGACTATCAACAGCCTGAGGGATCCACAGATGGGTAGATGGGTTGACTTGATGAAACGCCTAGGGGGTGGTGATGTCCCCAGGACAACTTTCGATGACGAGTTTTTCACATGATGGGATCAAAAGGTCATCGCAATCGATGACTACCCCTATGTGGGGATGGATTTCCGAGGAGATCTAGATTTAGTATTACCACTGAATGCAACATGGGGCACCATAGGTAATAATTTTTTAATTTTTTAATTTCTTAAGATTTTTTGGATTTTTAATATAAATGAACTTAAAAATATTTTTGATGGGACAAGACACTTACAAAATATATTGATCATACTTCATATGTGGGGCCAATGAGACCAGACGGATTTCCCTGACATAGGCATCGTGGAAGAGATTTTGAAGGGGCTGCAACTGAGACAGAGAGAGTTCTCCATGTAGTTCAGATGAACTTAGTGAGACTGACTCACCAAGTACCCATGATAGCCATAGAGGACTTGCCCGAGGAGATGCAACGTCACGTGGTAGGAGTACCACGGGATTGGGTACGGCTCTTCCGACGTGTGGCCAACACCATTGTTTATTTTCTAGCTGCTCATCCTGAGCCCGATAGATAGATGATCAGATCTTTTTTATGATTAGACATGATGATGGGCATAAGCCCAAATTTTGTAGGGAATTTTGTCCCAATTACCACAAGCGACTATGAAAAGAGGATTTTTCCAATCATGTTCTTCATAATACTGGAATACAATTTGTCTAAGAAACAAACCCTCCGCTCACTGATCCACCTCTATAAGTTTTGTTGCATATTTAATTTCATTTTGTACATATATGTATATAGGTGTGTTAATGTAAATGATGATTTTTGTGTTACTAACAAAAGAAAAAGATGAATGTGTTCTCATGTAGATAAGAAATAAGGAGAACATTTTCCTGGAGTAGGTTTATTCCTTTATCCATCCCTGGTAGATTATCTATGGAAAAGGGGGCTTATGGAGTTTTCTTTAAGTTTTTCAGACCCCTAAAAATTGAAAATACCGGTGAGTGTGAACTAGCTTGGGCTCGAGAAAAATCCACCGAAGAGTGAATGGAGTTTTCTTTAAGTTTTTTAGACTCCTAAAAATTGAAAATATGGTGAGCATGAACTAACTCGGGCTTGAGAAAAATCCACAAGAGTGTGAATGGAGTTTTCTTTAAGCTTTTCAGACTCAAAATTGAAAATACGAGTGAGAATTGTTTGATCTAGGCTCGAGAAAAATCCACAGAATGATAGTAGTTAGGTGATTTCCTAATAAAATGGAAATGATAACAGGAAACAAAGGTTATCTTGATCCCAAGAGGAGGAAGATATCCAAATCCAAAATGATTTTCAATTACAGAACCTTGGAACCTAATCAATGACTTCTTTTGGTTTAGTTTCCACCTCTTCCATTATAATTTTTGAATTCCTGTACTAGTGTGTATTGTTCATATCCTTCTTTGTTCCAATAAGCAAATTCATATACAACATCATCAATTATCATTATCTACTCTAGCTAGACCTTTATAATGTGTTAAGTTACAAGAGGAAGCCTGTAAAATATCAATTTTGAGATTTCACAAAGACATCTGCATTCATCCGGTACCAAAGAAGTCCGCTATGTTCATCCAGTACCGAGGAAGCTCTTTGTGTTCATGTGGTACTTAAGCTCTATGTGTTCATCCAGTATTGAAGGAGCTCACTATGTTCAACAGGTATTGAAGAAATTCTCTGTGTTCATCTGGTACTGAAGGAAATGTTTTATGTGTAATCTGGTAATGGAGGTATAAGATCAATATTTTTTCTTTTTTCTATTAAAGAATCATATTAATTATCCGATGACATATGATTATCCTCATTTTTATCACCCTTTACTTGCTAGTCCTATCCTAATCCTCAACCATTTACCTTCGAAAAAATCCTTTTGTGTGATTGAATGGGATGGCTATGGTAATGATTAACTGAAGTGTTGATCCTAATCTAAGAAAGTATATTATCCCTTATTCCACCTTCATAGGTCGTTTAAGTAATGATGATTCCACTATTTCATAACTGTGAAGGTGAATGATGACAAGAAGGACTAACGAAACATTGATGTGAACTGCATCGTACCTTTGTACACAACCACATCATATGTATAATATCTAACACCCATTCCCATAAATATGATGCCAGATATGGAAATAATTTTTGAACAAGTTCTGCATACAATGTATCATTTCCATGTGCACCATCCACTTACCAATTATGCAGACGTTGTAGTCGTTATCATTCTCCTTTTGAATTATAAATGCCCCTTTGGATCACTTCACCGTCCAGATGAGCATTATTTCACTTCTTTATTTGCCTTCAGTACTTTGTGTAACCAATTCCAATACCCCTATATCGCAATTCACAGAACTGTGTGTCAACCATTTTCGGTACTATGTGTGTCAAACATTTCTGATATCGTGTATGTCAATTTCATCTGGTACTCCGTAAAACTACTTCCGGTGCCCTGTGTTAAGTATTTCCGATACTCTTTTACCTTATCCTATACCAAACCCCTCTCAAGTTCGAGACTTGTTTTCACTATGAGCATGGGGGTGGATAGGCACAAACCAGAATTCTGGTCTTATAGAGAGACCGAGGATTATAAATCATGTAGGGAGAAGCTCAAGTGAGCCGGGTGGACTTCATTCCTCAAAAAATTTAAAGGGTATCATGAAGATGTTTCTCTTGCTTTTAGTCAGCATTTTGATGGTGAGAATGTTTAGTTTGGGGGTTTACAGTTTAAACTAACTGAGGCTGCCATAGAAGAGGCAACATATTTACCAACCACAGGGGAGAAGTATTTTAAAGGTGTAGCCATCAATAAGGAGCTTTGTCACAAATTATTGACTCCAGAACACCAGAACCTAGACTGCACTAAAGGCATTCCGAGAAGTTGGTTCAAAGAAGAGTATCGATTAATGATTAATGCTCTGCATAGGTTTATGACTTATGAGGGTAGGTATGTTGTTACCTTCCTTTATCATTTTAGACTTTTGTTTCATTTCGAGGGAGGTCTTGAAATGAATTTGCCTTATTTTCTATGGATGAGCCTAAACAAGCTGGCTAGAGGAATTAAGTGATCCTATAAAAATGTTCAAACTAGTATTTACCACCATGGGTTAATTAAACTGTTAGTTGTCCATGAAATCAAGAAGCAAGGTAGTGACTGGAAGACATTTCTAGAACAACATTTTTTTCAAGAAGAAGGTTCCCAAAACACGGAGGAAAGCCTACCAAAAGAGAGCACTAAGGACATTAACAACAAACAGGAAAACAATAAGAAGCATCAGAAGAGATTAAAGTCCAAGGAGGCTATTGATAGCCCTTCTCCATCGAGGTCTATCAACAAGTTGGTTAAGGGTGAAGTCGAAGACAAGAAAGAAAATTCTACATCAACAGGAAAGTCTTGAAAGAGTAAGAAGCCTTATATTGATTCACCCACTCCAAGCAAGATTTTGACCAATGAGAAGAAGAAGAAAAAGTCAACTAGGAGTGACAAAGAAGTCACCGACACCACTTTAGAGGCAGTTGTCGAATTACCCAAAGAATAAAATCCTACACCAAGTGTTAAGAAAGCAAAGAGGCATAAAAATTAATGAATTCAGTGGCAAGGCTCAAAGTTTTGAAAAGAAGAAGGTACATGTATAGGAAAAGGAAGCCACCAGGACCTTGTCATTGACAAAAGGAAAGAAGAGAAGGTTGTTTGAGGATAGTGAGCCATCAACACCCCTGCGTCAAACCACTAGAAGTATGTCAAAAGTGGTAATAACTACTCCCACTCCTCCTCTTCCAGTACATTTGATTGATATCTCTGCCTCTCCTGAAGGAGAACATGTACAAGGAGAGACACTCAATGAAACAGAAGAACTTGTCACATAAACTTTGCAGGAATTAAGGAAACAAGTAGAAGCTAAGAGGAGATTGGCTAAACAAAAAACACCAGAGCATGATAGTTCAGTAGCTAGGCAACAAATGATGGCCAAGATTGAAAAAATTTAGAAGAAAAATGAGAAGCTAAAGGTAGAAGTGAAAGAGTACATGACACTAGATGACTATCTTAAGAAGGAAAACAAGCAACTTAAGGAGAATAGCCAGAGGATACTAGAGGAGTGTGATGAGGCCTCCACTAAGTTGAAGAAGGTTCTTCATCTTGTGCATTTTACTAGAGTCATTGGGAGGGAACTCTAGGAACAAGACTCAAGTGTGAAGGTCTTAGAACCAGATAACTGATACCTAGGAAAGGAAGGATTCATTTTTCGAAATTTTGAAGCTTGATCCTTTTTGCATGAGGGAATCCAACAACTTGAGCATGGGGGAATGTTGGATCTCCCTTTCGACACTTATAATGCCCTAATTAACCTCTCATTTTCACCAATTTTTCCTCAAATATATCTACTATTCACTTATTTTCTCCTAGTATATGCCCTTTTAGTGTTCTGATGTCTATATGAGGTAATCTATATCTCAAAACATAATTTCTATGTTTTCTTATAGTAAAAATATCATTATTTGATCTTTTACTCTCTAATTTCTCTGATTGGTTCACATAGATCTTTGGATTTCCTACTCTTCTAGACTTGTTCATCATTCTTGTAATTGGTCAATTCGGCATTCCAGTACTTGGCGAGTTCAACATTTCGGTACTCGGTGAGTTTAGCATTCCGATACTCGGGTAGCTCAATGATCCAGTATTTCATCCAACACTTGTTCGAAAACTCGACACTCATTAACCACCTCTGCACCTATCCAGTACTCGACCAATAGTTTCGTTCTCAGCGACCGTGCTCACCACATGCATGCACTCATCCAACACTTGACCTATAGCCCAAGATTTTGGCTAATGTGCTCATCACAACCATTCCACTGTTCGATTCTGGTACCAAATTGCTCCACTGTTCGATTTTGGTACCAACTGCTCTAGTTGTTCTATCATTTAACTCTGGTATTCATATTCTCTATCAATTCTGGTAGCCGTATTCCATTGTTCTATTCTGGTATCAGCATCTACTGTCTGATTCCGATACCAGACTTCATCTCCAGAATTAGTGCTTTACCAAACGATCTACGATGGAACCAATGAAGTTTTTGAAGACATCTCATTTACCTAGTTACTTGAGATCCACTTCCTCCCCATGCACTTTGTGTCATGAGAACAAAGTTACAAATGTAATTTCAGTTTCATTATATAGATTGATGATTATCTCCTATACTTTTATTGTAACAACCCTCTTCTTTATAAAAGAGAGGTCTATCAAACAATCATGTTAAACATAATATTTTTCTTGAATGGTTAGTTAATCTCTTAATCTTCAGAGACATCCGAGAAGGCAGATTAGGTTGGAAAGAGAGCACTCTGAGATTTGTAATGCTGATATTGTAATCCTTCTTTTTCATTAATAATATGAGCAACAATGGTTAATATTAGTGTGTTATTTTACTTTTGAGCTCTGCAAGTCTTTAGCTTACCTTGGTATCTCGGTAAGGGCCCACTGAAGCCATCAAGGAAAGTTTTAATTTGTTTAAGTTATTAAATAGTTTAGTGTTTCCAGTTTTGTTTTATGAGTGATGATTTCTTAGTTCAAGTTGTATTTGAGTTATAGATTTAATGATTGATTGTTTGCAGTAAAGGAAGAATAAAACTTGAGATCTCACCATTCACTGAGCCACTAGTGAAGACTCATATTTCTTGTACTGATTTTGATTGCCTTGTTTAAATGCATTGAATTGATTAAGAGTAATAATTGCATGAAACAAAGTTATATCCATATTGTTATTTCATGAGCCGATAAATGGAGGAACTCGTTACCTGATTTAAATAATTCAGTTTGTATTACTTGAGCATTGTGCGGATTTTCATTAATTGTGTGACGAAATGAATTACAGTTTGTATAATGTAGTGTGTTGGGCACAAAATCTGCTTATCTTTTCCTCACATTTCCACCCATCCTTGCATCCTTTTTGCACTAATTAACTTGCATTTATTATGATAAACCTATGAGGTAACCCTCCTTTCTTATGTCTCTTATAATATTTAATTGATGAAGTAAAGTCACGAGGGTTTTGCCTATGCGAACTACTAAAACTTGTTATGTCCACAGATTCGAATGAACAGGCAGCTCTTTCACAACATGTAGTAGTAGTTTCGTGATTCACAGCAGCTGTTCAGCAAATCTGAGAGAACATAATCAACTCACAACTATTTTCAAACCTATTCTAGATTGTTTCTGTTCTTTCTCTATCAGCGACTAGTGTTGTTCTAAACTATTGTATATTTTGGGCATTTAGTTGCCAGGTTTTGGGGAAATATGTTATTACCCATATATTGTCTAAAAGGGGTTTTATTCCTGTGTGAAGGGTTAGCCGTGTAGAGATATGTATTGTAACAACTTCTTCACAGATTAATAAAATACAAGAAATTTTATTGTTCTATCTCTAGCTATAATTTAACGCAACCCTCATCAGAGAGCTCGACCTGCTCTTCTGATCAGGTGTTGCGTATTTTATTTTATGTATGTTGTTTTACTTGTTGTTTTTATTTATTTATTTTCATTACAGATCTATATATAGAGTGTTGTGAATGCCTTTTAATTTATGTGATTTAATTTCTATTCCTGTTATAGTGATGTGTTGATTTCTTAACCACAAATCCTTGGTTGATGCAAGCCTATAATCTTGCACCTACATATACCTTGCACGTTACCTTGAAAGTTGTATGCACCTAGATTGATGAATTAATGTAGGAAAGGGTTGAATATTTTATTCACACGTGGACACCAACATTTTGGCGTCGTTGCCAGGGAGGCTAACAAGGTGCAAGACATGATCTGTATCAATCAAAAGATAAATCTCTCGTCTTAGGGAGGGAAGTGCTACCCTGCTCTAAGCCCCGAGTGTAGTGTTTTGATTTTTGTTGATTTTATTGTTTTTGGGCCGAGTTGTTTTCTTTAGTTAGCTGTTTTGATTTTTTTTGCATTATTAAAACCAATCTCTTGTCCTTGGGAGGGAATGGTCCTTCGACGCCCTGCTCTAGGTCCCAAACTGTAAATTTCCTTGTATGTGTGTTCTTTTCTTGTTTAGTTTCTCGTCCTGGGGAGGGAAGGGTCTTTTGACACCCTGCTCCAGGCCCTAAACCCTAGATCTCCTTTTTAGCCATTTTCCTTTCTTGTTTTCTAAAATCGATCTCTCGTCCTGGGAAGGAAATGGTCCTTTGACACCCTACTCGAGATCTTGAGCATAGTGATTTAATTTAGATATTTTCCTCTCACCGACTTGCATGAACAGAGATACTAATGAAAGGGGCAAAGGAAGAGCCCCAAAGAAGGGAGGATAGTATTTGGGAAGGAATACTTATATCCAGCAAATCATCGCAAAAGCTTAATCATAGGCATCTTCTCGTGTTGCTGTAAGGCCAGGTATTCGAACAAGATCTGAGAGACAATCCATAGAATAGAAAGTGTTATCCATAATACCCCCTGTTGATTCAACACAACGGACCCTTCCAGTAGCAGAAGAGGTATACAGGAATATACCCGATAAAGGAGTACCATTGCTGGTAACAGAGGGAGAAGAAGTTGCAAGCATAAGATCTAAGGGATCAACCCATTCCAGTAGGGAAGAAGAAGTCATGAAGAAGGGGTCTGAAAGGTCAAGCCATTGTGATAGAGAGGAATAAGTTGTAGGGGTACTTTTGTCACCAAGGGATAAAGGGAGTGTTGTTAAAGCAACTCAAACTCCTGTGATAAGAACCCTTCCACCACTTCCTGCAGAACCTGCCGAAATCCCCAGTGATTATTGGAGGATATTCATGGCACCTACAACCTCAACTATTGACTTCCTAATTGGGGATCTTGGGACTGGTGCACCAACAAAGCCCATTCCTTTAACAACTTTACCTAGCTTTCATGGGCTGACTTTAGAGGATCCCAACACATTCCTGTTTGAATTTGATATTGTATGTCGGGGATATGACTATATAACAGATGCTCAGAAATTGAAAATCTTCCCTACTACACTAAAAGGGACATCCCTGTGATGGTTTATGGGTCTAGGAGGAAAGACTATCACCACATGGAATGAGATGAAAACCTCTTTCATGGAAAAGTACCATGACTATTGTAAATCTCGGGATATTAAGGAAGAACTTTTTAAGTCATGTGGAAAGAAGACGAGAACATGGAGGATTGTGTGGAACGGTTTAAGTACACACTACAAAGATCAGGTCTTTCTACCTTGGATAAGGACATTTTAAAGATTATCCTTCTTCGAGCCTTTCAAGAAGACTCCCTGGAGCTGTTAAACATAGTGGAGAAGGGAGACATATCAAAGGAGGGCTTTGATACCATCTATGAGTTGTGCATTCAGTGCTTGAGGGGAGTTGCAAGGAATAAACAGGGAATTCAGTCAACAAAAGTATCTGATGGAGGTGCCATGAAAGCAGAAATTGGAAATATGTTGGATAACTTGAGGATTGATATCCTGAGTACCCTGTCTGCACAAATGGACACACTCCCAATAAAACAAAAATAGATGGAATTGGAAAGGACTATGACCATATTTTGCCCAAAGTGCAGAAAGAATCATCCACAAAGAGAATGCCCATTGAACTCCGTGGAGGAATGTGCAATCTGTGAGCTGAATCATGCAACAAGTTCATGCCCCTCCTTTCCAGGATTGAAAGCGGTCTTTCAAGGGATAGGTGAAGAGATGGAGCAGATGTACTTTATGGGATCCAAAAAGCCATAGCAACCTCGACCACCAACTGGAAATCAAGGATGTTTCTAGATCCATCTCAGTATTTCAATAATTTTAATATGGGTCCTTAGTCCATGCCTTATCCACCTATGTGGCCCCAATATCAGCTTCCACCCTGGCAGCAATGGGCTCCTCAAGCCAATTTGAGTTCTTCGTGGGCTTCGAACTTGCGTGCACCCTCTCCTCCTGGGCAGTTTCCCCAGTCAATGCCACAACAACAACTCCAGTTACCCTCTAATATGCATCCTAATAATAAGCCTATTCCAACCCAATCTAAACACTAACAATAAGGGTGCTCAGCAAGCTGACACCCTCAACCTATCTTCATACAACATCTCCATCGCATAAATTTATGAGATGAATTTGATATCTGGGCGGGTAGTAGATGCTCAACCCTCATCTGTTATCATTACACAAGTTGGTAGTGAGGAAAAAGAATATGAAACAGTTGAGGAGGAATCAAACCAAGTTAGTAAAAATCAAACACCTCCTCTACCGCTAATTACTCAAGAACACCAAGATGAACAACCCTATCTGGAAAGACTGACCTTGAGTAAACAGATCCCTCAAGATGGGTTTAACTTGTTAAGGGAGTTGCAAAAATTGTTTGTTAAGATTCCCCTGTTACAAGCTATGAGGGACGTACCTATATATGCAAAAAATCTCAGAGAATATTGTGCTAAGAAGCCTAAAAAGAAATCAGGGGACCCACTCACCATTCATGTGATGGGAAAGCTATCAAAGTTTATGATGGGAAAGTCCATGCCTATGAAATATGGGGATCCCAAGAACCCAATCCTAACCATGCAAATTAATGGAGTAGAAATTCTGAATGTACTGGTAGATTTGGGCACTGCTATAAATGTCATTACCATTGAAACTATGCATGCACTAGGTCTTTGAAATCTGAAAAATACACCTACTGTGTTAGAGTTGGAAGATTGATCTACATTCAAGCTAGTAGGAAAGCTGGAAGATATCACAATATTAGTCGATTAATGGCATTACCCTATGGATTTCCTAGTGCTACAAACGCAGTCCCCAACTGGTGGCCATCCCCTGATTCTCAGAAGACCGTGGCTGGAAACCACAGACGCTTATATTGGGTGTAATTCTGGGCACATGGTTATCTCAAATGGGTAGGTTACTAAAAATTTGGTGTTATACCCTCCTGCAGAACCTAGTCCATCAGTAAAGCCATCTGGTCGTAAGAAACCTTTATTAGAGGAAGAGTAGGAATCTGAAAATGAGGAATTAAGACCAGTCCTTACTATTGGGTAGGCCCTTCAATTGAAAACAAAAATAGAAGATGACACCATTACCACTTTCATTAGTGATCCCTGTTCTGTTTCAGATTCAAATCAACGAATCCTAGAGTTTGTCTTGAGTTGTGAAACTTGGGAAAATATTAAAACAACAGATGGATTCAAAGAGCTATCTACAACTGTGTCCCATGAAAGAATTTCTGTGGAGATAGAGCGAGGGAAGACCCTAAATATTAATCCAGATCTGTCAGGATCCTAGACGAAACAGCTCCTGGATATTCTTCGAAAACACAAAGAAACCTTTGCCTGGGATTACACAGACATGAAAGGGATTCCTGCCAATTTATGTACCCATCATATATACATCAAAGAGGATTGGCATCCTATGAGACAACCCCAGAGGAGGATGAACCCTACTCTGAGAAACATTGTCAAGGAAGAACTTCAAAAGCTACTAGATGTAGGATTTATTTACCCCATTTCGGATAGCCAATGGGTTTCCCCGTTGGTGATTGTCGCCAAGAAAAATGGTAAATGGTGGATATGTGTGCATTACAGAGAATTAAATAAGGAAACAAAGAAAGACCATTTTCCATTACCATTCATTGATCAAGTCTTGGATACTTTGGTTGGGAATAAGTTCTTCTCCTTCCTGAACAGATTTAGTGGGTACAACAAGATCCAGATAGCTCCTGAAGATCATGGTAAAACCACTTTCACCTGCCCTTAGGGAACCTTTGCATACCGAGTCCTTCCATTTGGTCTCTGTAATGTGCCTACAACATTCGAAAGGGAAAATTTGGGGGTTTTCTCTGATCTGGTAGATGAGGGTGTTGGGATTTATATGGACGATTTCACTCCATACGAGGACTCATTCGAAGAAGGGTTGGAGAATCTGGAAAAATTTCTTGAAAGATGTAAACAAATGCATGTCTCTCTGAGTATAGTAAAATGCCACATGATGATGGAGGAAGGAATAGTCTTGGGGCATTTACTTTTAGCTGATGGAATTCGAATGGATCCAACTAAGATAAAGGTAATATTGCACTTCCTGATACCTAAAACACTCACACAGGTACGTAGTTTTATTGGTTGTGTTGGTTATTACAGGCGTTTTATAGAAAATTTTGCTAAAATAGCACATCCACTTTTTCAATTGCTGACAAAAGATGCATATTTTGTGTGGATAGATGACTGTGATGCAACCTTTGTGAAGATTAAGGAACTTGTCTATAGTGCTCTGATCCTTTGAGGGACGAACTGGACATTACCATTCCATATTCATGCTGATGCCTCTCAGACAGCAGTTGGGCCAGTTTTGGGATAGCAAGTGGACAAGGTACCATATGCAGTTTACTATGTTAGTAAGAACTTGGCTCCTACTGAGTTAAACTACACATTGACTAAAAAATAATTCCTTGTTGTCATCTATGCCATCAACAAGTTCTGGCATTATATTACCGGGTATCCCACCTTTGTACATACTGATCATGCAACAATCAGGTATCTGATGAATAAACCCATTACTCCTAGTCGTATTACAAGATGGCTTTTGTTACTTCAAGAATTTGACATTACCATAGTAGATAAACCAGGAAAGTATAATGTGGTTGCTGATTTTCTATCTAGACTATAAAATAATGTTGAAGGTACACCCATAGAAGATAATTTTCCAGATGAGCATCTCTTTGCAGTTTCTGCTAGCACTCTGTGGTATGCAGATATTGCTAACTATATTGCTATAGAGAAGGTACCTCGTCACTTTTCATACAGGGAACAATGGAAAATTATTCATCATAGTACGTGATATTCATGGATGGCAGGGTACCTTTTTCACACAAGGATTGATTAGAAAATTCAGTGTGGTGTATATGAAGATGACATCTATGAGATATTTAAGGTTGCCCATGATGGCCCTTCTGGAGGAAATTTTACAGATAAAAGAACAGGCCACAAAGTGCTGTAATTGGGATATTACTAGCCTTCTATCTTTTGTGATGCTCGAGACTATGTTTGAGGATGTGACAGTTGCCAACACATGGGGCAGCCTTGAAAATTAGATGAGATGCCACCATAGCCCCAGGTAGTCCTCGAACCTTTTGAGAAGTGGGCAATTGATTTCGTTGGAACTTTCAACCTACCTTCTCATCAAAAGCTTCACATTGTAGTCTACACTAATTATGTGACTAAGTGGGTGGACGCCAGAGCGATTACAAAAGCAACAAAACAGGTGGTTGCATATTTTGTTTTTGAAGAGATTGTTGCTTGATATGGTATTCCAAGGGAGATTGTTTCAGATGGAGGGGCACAGTTCACATCCCACATGATAGCAAGGTTTATGCAGAAATATGGGGTTAAACACAGAGTGACAAATCCTTACCACCCCCAGGTGAATGGATAGGTAGGAAGTACAAACAAGGTATTGGAAAATATCTTTAATAAAACCGTTGCAAGACATCGTAGGGATTGGTCTCAGAAACTTCTAGAAGCTCTCTGGGCATATAGGACAACATGGTAGAATACAACTAGGTTTTCACCATTAGAGTTAGTCTATGGGAAATCCCCCTTGTTTCCAGTTGAATTTGAGATCAACACACTTAGAACAACTTTGGAAGTAGGATTAGACTTATCAGAGGCCCAGAAACACCAGCTGGAACAACTCAACGAATTAGATGAAATCCGTTCACTAGCTGTCCAAAAAACTACTACTATTCAACAACAGGGAATGAAGTGGCATGATAAATTTATCAAGAACAAGGTGTTTCATACAGGAGATTGGTGGTGGGCTTCAATATTGCAGCAATAATGCTGCAACTCCTAGGACTCCCTTCTTTACTTTTATCAACCCGGTAGTTCATAACAAACTTGGAAGCGACGGTGTTGTATGCACAAGTACTAGCTCTTGCCGCGACCGTCACTTGGTTAGCTGGCACAAGTCTGCTAGGAGCTTAAGCCAACTTCTATGAGCTTTTAGAAGAAGCTTTTTAACTGATGGATGAAATCTAACTCAAAAAAGGCTAATCTACTTGCAGAAAGAAACTGAAAAGCTGAAAGGAAATGCAAACCCTAGCAAACCCTAATTTTACTAGCTAGCCCTATTGATGCAAGAAAGAGGATGAAAGCTACTGAAAGAGATGCCATTGACTTCTAGGAAGGTAAAATCCATGTGTCTAAGCTACTTCTACAGTAAAATCTGAAAAAAAACATCTTTTTGTATTTTTGAGTAAGTTGTCAGAATTATCATGCATGTGCTTTAATTGGTTTTGACTATGCAGAGGGGAGGTGAGGAATGGAACTAGCAAGGTGCTTGTAGGAGATTGGGAAGGTGAGAAGAGGGCCTAAGGTGTCCCTAGCACCCTTCCAAAGAGTTTCACAGTGTTTGGATATCAAGAAACCGCTTTCGTGAGCTTCTACAGGAAGTTTGCAGGGGTTCTACACAATGTTCTAAAATTTCTACAGGATGTTCCAAAAGGAAATTTTGGAGGGTTGATGGAGGAAGAAAGGTGAAGAAGTGGGTATGGAGGTGAGATAAGGGTGTGAGGATGTCCAAGACTTGGTGGAGGGAGCTGAGGAGTGGTGAGGATGTCCAAGACTTGGTGGAGGGAGCTGAGGAGTGGTGAGGATGGTTGGATTTGTTCAAGGAGGGGTAGAGCAATGTTGCACAAAAATATGGAAATTAGGGCAAAGCAAGGGAATGTGGCAAATGCAAGGCAAGAATCTGAGTTAGGGGATGGAGCAGGTGGGATTGATGGAGTACGGGTAGATAGAGAGGTATTACAGGTGCTTTTCAAGTTATTTCTCAAACTGAACAAAAAAAGACTCGGAAAATCAAGGACCTAGCTACTTTAACCCAATCTGACCTAAATAACAGCAAAGAAAATGAACAGAAGTTTATTTGCAACGAAATCATGTGAAATAGCTATGCAAACTAAGTAATCCTAAACCTAAGCATGTAACCACAACTGGTATCAACTTCTGCAAATGAGAATCTAACACTAATAATTGCATGATGAAGCAAAGACAGTGTTTTTGGTGGCGGCAAGGACACCTTGGTCCCAGCTCATGGTACCACTGAGGGAGAGGTGAGATCAAAGGTGCTTGATAGCATTTTTATAAAGATATTCTCTATTATTAACCTATCAAATCAATCTGAACATGAAAATCTTTTTTAATCCTCAACAATGATCTAGGTAACCAAGCAAGATTTTAATCTACTTAACATAAATTATTTTGCAAAAACATTAAAAACAAATAATAGTACACAAAGGAATCCTTGGAACTTGGGTTGGGCCCAACCCCAAGAGCTACAGGCTCCTAAGAAAAATCTCAGAACTGGTGCCAAATGAAACTGCTTTCCATTACTCAAAAATAACCATGTCACAAAGAAAGTTGTACAGCAGAAGCTACAAAATGGGCTGAAAAACTAACAACACTATAGTGCAAATTAAAACTGTTCAAAAAGTAACCTACGAAGGCTGGAAGCCTTCCTATTTATGCACTACGAGGGTCTCCAAAAACCCGCCTTAACTCAAGGGGATCAGCTGCTCAAACTGCCAGTGATCAGCCACTTTACACAAAACTGCTCGGCTGCCTATGGGAATCCTTTTCGGTGGCCTGCTGAACTCCGAGCTGAGGGTGGAGAATTCTAGGAAGGGGCCATTTAATGTAGGAGGCACCCTTCCTACGAATCATCAACCTTGTTCCTTCATGCTTGGCTGTCATCTGGCTCATAATTGCTTGGCCTTGGTCCAAAATTTGTCCAAAAATCTGTAATAACCACGTATTAGTCTTCTTGGTCAAGTGACTATTCTCATTCGTTCAACTAGCATAGATATACTCAAAAAACATGCATAAACTATGAAAAATGGTGGATTGACGAAGAACAGTTAGGCAAAATGAGCCCAATAAGTTACACAATTCCTTGGCTCATCATCACCCCCCTGCTAAATGGGTTGCTCATCCTCTGAGCAACTAGTCCAACTCATCATCCTTGATTTCCTTAACCGCCTCTCTCACATCCCAGGCCTCCGAGGTGATATCTTCTTCACGGTCATGAAATCCTGCTTTTCTTTCCACTTCTTCCCACTACTTGTGTTCCTCCTCGTCTTTGACTCCTTCCAGCATCCCCAAAAGCAAGGGAGGATTGAACTTTAGGCCGATCTAGTTGGCCTGAAGATTCTGCATGGACTGTTTGTAGAGGGGTACTCTTGCCAAGGCCTCCCTCATCCTTATTGGGGAGTGGTATTCTCTTATTTTTAGGCTGTGGGACTGTGTATTCCACCTCTGTGTACAAGCATGAACACAATTATCCCCCAACAGTCTCTCCATGTCCTCAAAATGGGCTATGGCTTGAGCTTGTCATTCAATGTAATCTGGTAGGGCCTGAGAGTTACTAGCCAAGTGCTGGTGGGTGTATATTAATGCTGAGGGATCCTCCGACTCTACTCTGATCATTAGTGGTTCCCTTAGTTCCCCGTCCATAACATTCTTAACCTCTGCTGCTCTCTTTTCTTCATGCTTTAGCCAAGAGACCATGGCCATAAGTCGCACATCTCCTACCACAGCGTTGGGGTCCCACAAATTCATGTTGGGAAGGGCCAAGTTGTGTAAGTAGAACTATGATAATTTGGCCTTGTCCTCTGATGAGCTACTGTCACATAAAGCCATGAATTGATGGTAGTTTTGAAATGGAGTGGTGCCCCTTTGGGCCAAGGTGTTAATCTGGAACTGCAACCATTGATCCTTAAGGTATAAGGCATATGATTTGGCAGGTTGCCTACAGTGCATGGCCTCTACTGCCCAGCTGGCCATGTAGGCCAGTTGGGCTTCCTTCTCTTGTATCTGTTGCCTTAGAGACTGTGTCTCCTGTGCTGCTTGCAATTCCTTCTCATGTAGCTGTCTAGTTAGTGCCTCAATTTCAGCCTATAGCCCATCTCTCCTCTGCTGTTCATCAGGGGTTTCTTTGTCTGCTGTGGGCTTTTCCTGTTGCCGCTGTTCTCCCAAGATGTGGGGCCTGTCTTCCTTATAGTGTCCTTGTAACTGTAGCTACTGTTTTAGTAGCTCGTTTTCTTCTTGTAGCTTGGCCCGCTGACTGCTTTCCACATGCCTTACTATAGCCAATTCCTTTCTTGCCTCCTTGAGTTGTTCTTCCAGGGGACCTATGTCTGCCACATTCTTGGACTTGGTGTTTTTCATCCAAGTGTGGGTCCTCAGTCTCTCTTCTTCTAGTGCAAAGAAAAGTGGCACCATGATTTTTTGGGGAATTATGTTTCCCGCCTCTAACAGGTTATAGTAGGAGCCCAAGCTAGGCTGGGGGCTTGGTTCCAAAATGTTCTCAGCCTTTTCTTCCTCTTGTGATGATTTAGTTGCCTTTTCTTCTAATTCCTCGGTCTCCTTTAGCTTAGCCAGAGTTTCCTGTAGAACTGTCTCAGCTTCCTGTAGAGATGTTTTTGTGTCCATCATTTTAATCCTTTCTCTCCAAGTGGACGTTTTCAGGCTTCCTCGTTCATAAGTGATGGATGCCTTTGAAGGAGACTTTTCCTTTTGTTTAGCTGGGGTGTCCTCAATCATAATTGGCTCCTTTGACTGTGGCTGGGGTCTGCCAGCTTTGATCAGCGTGCTCCTTCTTGCCTTAAAGTGCATGGAGGGCTCCCTTTTTTGCTTCCCTTTTTGTTTTAGGGATGTGCTTAAGGCAGCCAGCACAGTTGCTGCCTCCCTGGCCAAAATCTTAGGTGATTCCTCCTTTTCTGTTTTGTTTTCATACTTCCTGTAGAGAGTCCTGTGTCAACTGTTTTCATGCTTCCTGTAGAAAGTCTTGTGTCAACTGTTTTCATGCTTCCTGTAGAAAGTCTTGTGCCAACTGTTTCGGTCTGCTTGGCTGGATGTGTCTTTCCTTTTAATTTATGTGTGGTTTCCTTGGCTGTGAAACTCTTTAGTTGGACCTTTTCAGTCCTCTCTGCTCTACTCTGCAATCATTTTTCCCTTGGTGTTTGTGCCATTGTTCCTCCCACTATTTTGGGCTCAACAATTTGGCCCTTTCCCCGTTCTTCTTTCTGTCCTTTTTGTGTTTGTTTGCCCTGTGTTTCTTTACCACTGGATTTCTCTCCTACTTAGTGTGTTCCCCTTCTTCACTGCTGGATGAGGTGAGCTCCTTGGCTAGAATTCAAATATAGTCATCTCTAGACATGGTTCAAAAAATCTCCCAAGGGAGGGGGACAGTGTAGGTGTGGAGGGCATCTTCCACTAAAAGTTTGATGAGCCCATGATGGGCTAACTGATTCGGTGTCCCTTCCTTCAATTTTGTGCCACATTCAATTAATTATTGCAGAAGAAAATAGGGGATGCTCAACTTCTTTTCTGGAGGTAAATCCATTCCATGTCTTAGTTCACTTAGCAACCTGAAATGATAGCCGTAGACAATGCTGAACCTCCCTTCACAGGTAATGTATTTCATGATTTGGAAACTGACTTCGCTCCAAAGAGGATGTAAGCTGGCTCTCCGGACCCCGTTCTTGTCTTCTGCAGGATGTTCCTTGGGCAGAAAGAATGCTTTCTTGGCTGCTTGCCCCAATGACCTCTCTTCTTTGCTCCAAGGTATCCCTAATGGCAGACCAGTAACTCAACTAATGAGCTCAGGGGTAAGCTCTAGGGTCAACCCTATGAAATTCACTGTGGCCTGTGTCTTTGATTTAGGTTGCAGGGACATTAAAAATTCCTCCGTTATCTCATCGTCATGACCCTGAATTTTGTCACGAAAGGACATCCAATTGGCACAGGTGAAGAGGTTCACCACCTCAGGATGCTCGCGCAACTCACTGGGATCCGAAGGTTCTTTCCTGATAAACCCCCTGGCATGGTGAGAGTGCTCTGTTTTATGCTCTGATTAGAAAAGGGAATGGTGTTTATGGTTTCCTCCTTTGAACTTCAAAAAGGGGTCTCTCGAGTGTTCAAATTTTAATTAGCACCAATTCCCTGGTTCTAAGGCTGTTGCTGCCCAAAACTCGACTGTCCGTTTATGAAAGGAAAAATTGGGTTTCCACAGGCAGAGTACAGAGCTAAACTTTCATCCCTAGCATACATACAACCATGTAAATTCAAATTATTCATACACAGGCTAGCCCTCACAGTTGCGTATCTTTCCTACAGGAGAATTTTGTTAACAGGAACTGTGGAGGAGAGTTTTGACACAGAAACGACTGAGAATTTCTGTGCAACACACAGGCAAACTGCTATTTCCAACTCACAGGCAGACTTGTCTCTGACTCTCCAATTCAAGACAGTTCAATTTGCCACCTTTTCGAAACATAGCATGCATGGAAGAGTGTTTTCGAGCCTACCTCTCTCGGAACTCCAAATTCGACGAAGAAAAGTCCAAGCTTCCCTGCTCTGAAAAACTGTGCTTACTTCTTGTAGAGCCTCTTCCTGTAGAACTCTTGCCGGCTTCTATAGGATGTCACTGCACCTCTCAACGAGCCCGGTAGACGGGAGATTTTTGAAACAGGCCGAAAAGCTTAGTGGAGGATGACGGGTTAACAGATTTTGGAAGCAGAGGATGCGTACTTCGGCCGAGGACGTTGCAAGTGCAAATGAACAGCGGGTGGTGAGAGTCTTCAGCCGAGAATTTTTTAATTGCGGCGCAATTCGTGGCGGGGGGTGAGGTGGCCGGACCAAACCATTGATCCAACATCACGGCCATCATTTCTCTGTGTGTCCTTGACCGCCATCACCTACCCTCTGCCATTAACCGCCGCCACCACTACCAGTCCTGATGATTTTCACCGACTGGACACTCCACACGTGTCGGTTGCACGTCTCGTCAGTAATTTTGAATGTAACTGAGCTTGTTCTGATCCCACGAAGCTATGTAACTGGCTGAGGGTGGCCAGTTAACTAGCCACCAATCCTGTTCAATCCGAACCATTTTCACAGACATGCAATTTTCGAAATATAGTTTATGTAATTGACGAATGAGTTTAGACACTTACTTGCGTGGCCGTGGACGCGTTATGCAGACTTCGGGTCTTGGAACCACTGCCTCACTTGCTGTTGCCTCATGCATGGGTGTTAGAACCCATTCCTTCATTTGTTGTTGCTGTATGCATGGGTTTTGGAACCCGATCCTTCGGTTGTCAACGTTGCATGCACATGTTCTGTTTGGTTTCGGCTACCGAGGATGTTCTCACGTCCAAGAGGAGCCTTTTGCATGTTCCCTGTGTTGATTTCGACTGTCCCTACCTCCAGAGTATGTGTTCTAGAGGGATCAGCTGCTACAGGATTCCTGTAGGATGTCCTGTAGCTGCTTCTCCTCTTGGGATGCAGGCTAAACGAGCAGGGCTATATTGCTGATGAGGGATTCATTGATGCAGAGTCTAGATGGAGCTTGGATAGGTAGGGTGAGCACGACTTTGTTATTTGACTTGTCACTAAAAATTCTAGCTGTCAATCTGAGGAAAATAGGGTTTCTTGTATGACTGTGCAGGAACACATAACCAGGTGGGTGATGGAGGTGTAAAGAGATGGAACATGGTGCCATATGGTGATGGGTGGAAATAGGGGTGGCTGTAGGCCTAACAAACAGATTCCAACCTTCAGATTCCCTTCCAAAATCGAATTTGGCTCACCTGAAGGTTCTACAGGATGTTTCTTGTAGAAAGCCCAGAACTTCCTGTAGAAAGCTTGGAACTTCCTATAGAAAGCTTGGAACTTCCTCTAAATGTGATCAAATCCTAGTAAAGGAGAGTGTTCATGGAGGGAGTGTTTGTAGGGATGTCCTGTAGCCTGGTACGGACCCCTATCCTTGTTTTTCGCGACCCTCCTTACCTGCAATATATTCCCTGCAACCTGAAATTATTTCATAGAGATTAGGCCTGTTTTTTTTTTTTTTTGTGAGAGACAGCTGGGGTGCCTTCATGAGGTTTTCACCCTCACTGTCTGCCCTGGGTGCCTTGAAGAGGTTTTCACCCAAGGATCTTTTTATTCCATTTTTTTTTTGAGAGACAGCTGGGGTGCCTCCATGAGGTTTTCACCCTCACTGTCTGACCTGGGCGCCTCGAAGAGGTTTTCACCCAAGGATCTTTTTATTCCATTTTTTTTTTATGATCAAAGTGTGGGTGGAATAGAGACAGGGCCCTGCTCCACTACCATCACTGATTTGTCCAAAGTTTCAATGAACTCCTGCCTTGAAAGGGGTTTCTTGTATATTTTCAATCGATGCCCATTGACGAGCATGGGGATGGATTCTTCATCAATGGTCCTGATAAAGACTGAACCATTGTCATTGCATTTCTCCACTGTATATGGTCCTAACCACCTTGTCCTTAGTTTCCCTTTGAAATCCTTATATCTTGAGTCATACAGCAGCGCCCAATCTCCTGGCTGGAATTGCTTTCATTAAGGTGTCGGTCATGCGATATATTTCTTTAGAGTTGAACCACTTCTAAGTGGAGGAGGGCTTGCATTCTCTGTTCATCTAATCCATTTAGCTGCAGTAATCTTTCACGTTGAGCATGGTTGAGATCTAAGTCCAGCTGAGCTGCCACCCTCAATGTGTTGTACTCGAACTCTATGGACAACAAAGCTTTCTTCCCGTAGACCAGCTCATAAGGTGTGAAACCTGTTGTAGTTTTCCAAGTGTGTTGTGGGCCCAGGTGGCCTCAACCAGGCGATCTGCCCAATCCTTTCTACTGCTGCTCACCACCTTAGTCAAAGTCTCTTCCAACGCTCTATTAATGACTTCCACCTGCCCATTTGCTTGTGGGTGATACGAGGTGGAAGTTTTTGCTTGATCTTGTGATGAGCGAGCAGGTCTTCAATCAAGTTAGAAGTGAACTGGCTTCCTTGATCAGTGACTGACTCTCTTGGGTAGCCAAACTTGTAGAAGATATTTTCCCTTAAAAATTCAACCACTTTTTCTTCTGTCGCTGCCTTGATTGCCTTTGTTTCTGCCCACTTTGTCAGGTAGTCGGTGCACACAATGATGTAAGACCTTTGCTTTGAAGGAGGGTTGATAGGACCCACAAAATCCATGCCCCACTTCTCAAATGGCTCAAAGGTCACTTAAGGTTGGAGGGGAATTTCATCCCTTGGAGTCGGTTTCCCCATCCTCTGACATTGGTCACACTGGCTGATGTATTTTTTGACATCTTGATGAAGAGTAGGCCAATAGTAGCCTGCCTGTAGAATTTTGAAGGCAATCTTTTTAACTGCAAAGTGGCCTCCACAGGGCCCATCATGACAGGTTAGGAGGATTTCAAAGACTTCCTCCTCCCTAACACAATGCCTCAAGATTTGATACGGGCCAAGTTTAAACAGGTTGCCCCCGATACAAGTGAATGGGGTGCTCTTCCTCACAATTCTGCTCTTCTCCTTTGAGGATAGGTGTGGAGGGAATTGTGCTGAGACCAAGTAATTTGCTATATCAGAAAACCATGGAGAGAGTACTGAGATAGCAAATAGGTGTTCATCTGGCATCTGGTCATCCACTGCCCCTTCTTCACCTGCAGGAAAATCCAATCTAGACAGGAAGTCAGCAACAACATTTTCCTTACCTAGCTTGTCGACAATAGTTAAATCAAATTGCTGCAACAAAAGTAACCATCTAATGATACAAGGATTTACATCAGGCTTATTCATTAAATATCTAATCGCAGCATGATCAGTGTGTACGGATGTTTGATAACCAGTGATGTAGTGTTTGAACTTGTTTAGGGAATGGACTACAACCAGGAACTCTTTCTTGGTTACAGTATAGTTCATTTCTGCCTTGGACAGGTTTTTGCTGACAAAGTATATGGCATATGGCAGTTTCTCCTCAACTTGTCCTAAGGCTGCCCCTATGGCTTTGTTCGAGGCATCAGTGTGGATGTGGAAAGGTAGGGCCCAGTTTATACCTCTCAAAATCGGGGCGGACACCGGCTTATCTTTCAACTCATCCAGAGCCCTTTGACAGCTGTTGGTCAATTTAAACTCAACATCTTTCCCTAAGAGGCCAAACAATGACGAGGCTAGCTTACTGAAATCTTTAATGAATCTTCTATAATATCCTCCTAAGCCTAGAAAACTCTAAACATCTCTTACCTTTTGATGAGGTGGAACCTTTTGGATGATAGCAATTTTGTTAGGATCCACCTGTAATCCTTGATGAGAAATGGTATGACCTAGCACAGTCCCTTCAGTCATCAGGAATTCAAATTTTTCGGGATTGAGGGACAGATTCATCTCAATACACTTGGTTAAAACTTTTCCCAGGTTAGTCAATGCTTCTTGGAAATTGGACCCATAAGGGGTAAAGTCATCCATATAAATTTCCACCGAATCGTGAACCAGTTCACAAATATGCTCAATACTTCTCTCTGGAAAGTGGCAGGAGCGTTGCATAGCCCAAAGGGAAGGACCCGGTAGGAAAAGGTACCCCATGGACAAGTGAAGGTGGTCTTATCTTGGTCCTTCGGGCTGATTTGGATCTGATTATACCCGATGAACCCATCTAGGAAAGAGAAGAACTTCTTCCCTGCCAGTCCATCCAACACTTGATCTATGAAAGGCAAAGGGAAATGGTGGCTTTGTTGGTGTGTTAAGTTCTCGGTAATCTACACAGATTCTCCACTTCCCATTTTTCTTGGGCACAAGCACCAGAGGTGAGACCCACTCACTGTCAGAGACGGGGTACATGAATCCTGCATCCAACAACTTTTGCAATTCTTCTTTGACAATGTCTTTAACGGCTGGATTCATCCTCCTCTGAGGCTGCCTGACTGGTTTACAAGAGTGACAAATCTTACCACCCCCAGGTGAATGGATAGGTAGGAAGTACAAACAAGGTATTGGAAAATACTTTAATGAAAACGTTGCAATACATCGTAGGTTGGTCTCATAAACTTCTAGAAGCTCTCTGGGCATATAGGACAAACATGGTAGAATACAACTAGGTTTTCACTTTAGAGTTTAGTCTATGGGAAATCCCCCTTGGTTCCAGTTGATTTTGAGATCAAACACTCTTAGACAACTTTGGAAGTAGTTTAGACTTACAGAGGCCCAGAAACACCAGCTGGAACAACTCAACGAATAGATGAAATCGTTCACTAGTGTCCAAAAACTACTACTTATTCAACAACAGGGAATGAAGTGGCATAATAAATTTATCAAGAACAAGGTGTTTCATACAGGGAGAGTGGTGGTGGGCTTCAATATTGCAGCATAATGCTGCAACTCCTAGGACTCCCTTCTTTACTTTTATCAACCCAGTAGGTCATAACAAACTTGGGAAGCGACGGTGTTGTATGCACAAGTACTAGCTCTTGCCGCGACCGTCACTTGGTTAGCTGGCACAAGTCTGCTAGGAGCTTAAGCCAACTTCTATGAGCTTTTAGAAGAAGCTTTTTTAACTGATGGTATGATCTAACTCAAAAAGGCTAATCTACTTGCAGAAAGAAACTGAAAAGCTGAAAGGAAATGCAAACCCTAGCAAACCCTAATTTTACTAGCTAGCCCTATTGATGCAAGAAAGAGGATGAAAGCTACTGAAAGAGATGCCATTGACTTCTAGGAGAAGTAAATCCATGTGTCTAAGCTACTTCTACAGTAAAATCTGAAAAAAAACATCTTTTTGTATTTTGAGTAAGTTGTCAGAATTATCATGCATGTGCTTTAATTGGTTTTGACTATGCAGAGGGGAGGTGAGGAATGGAACTAGCAAGGTGCTTGTAGGAGATTGGGAAGGTGAGAAGAGGGCCTAAGTTGTTTCCCTAGCACCCTTCCAAAAGAGTTTCACAGTGTTTGGATATCAAGAAACGCTTTCGTGAGCTTCTACAGGAAGTTTGCAGGGTTCTACACAATGTTCTAAAATTTTCTACAGGATGTTCCAAAGGAAATTTTGGAGGGTTGATGGAGGAAGAAAGGTGAAGAAG